>JAPYZR010002506.1:0-16673 GCA_030522945.1 Trichopria nigra
ACGTCACAATCACTGTTATGTAACTGTGCCAATTTTGAGGCGAAATTTTAATGTAACTGTTACATAATTGTGACATAACTTCTGTGATTGTTTGCTGGGATGTACATTGTTTCCACTTCGTCCACTTCGAGGTTCAAAAAAATGTCAGCTGATACCTTATTCAAATTTTATTCTTAATGAGTTAATTATGTATTGTGCTTGGTGTAACCTTATATTGTGATATGTGCTTTATGAAATTAATTTAATTATATTCACACTATACGTTCTATACACGGAGAAAAATTTTGACAGACATTCGCAATGAAAAAAAAAAATGTAATTTTTTATAATAAAAATTGATACGATGAATGCCAATTTTTACCATACTCGTAGTAAAAATTAAAAAAAAAAAAAAAATGTAAATTTTACCATAAATAATGGCAATTTTTATCATGACAAAAGTCTGTCCTCAAAATGCCATCAGGTACGGTAAAATTTATAACATTTTCTCCATGTGCATGTTTGAAGTTTGTAGTCAGTTTATGTTTACACAATTTTTTATTATATTTACCATTGGATTTCATTTTGTATTATACGTTTTAGCCGTTTAAAGGGCAGCAATGCCCGTTTATAAATACATAAATAAATTAATAAATAAAACATAGAATTTCATTGCGAAACTCGAAAATGACGTTAGCGACATATTTCAAGTTCCCTGTCAGGAGAATAATACATATATGTATATAAACTCAATTTAACTAATTTTCTAATTTCATGAAATTAACATAATGAAATCACGCGATGAAATCAAATACCCGGCAGATTGTTTCTGAACTGAAAAATATTGAGCGATGGATGAAGATGTATTACAATTGTGCAATTGTAATTAGAAAAAAAAAATCAAAGAGGAAAAATAAGCATAGTGGTTGGTGATGGTGTGTCGAGGAATGAATAGAACGCAAGGAAGGGTATATATATAGAGAGCTTTTAATAAAACGCTCTAGCCGCCTGGGGCTTTTACGGGATTCTTGGGAAAGTAGATACAGCACATTACAGGAGTAGTCATCACTTACCGCTATCGAGCTAGGTGGAAAGACGTAACCCTCGCTTAAATTACGGCGGTTCAATTTTTCTAACCGACCACCCCCGGACTTCTTCCAGTCGACGGAACGTTTAACACCCTCCAGGGACTGATCATTCAACCAACTTGGAGAGTGTCCATAGATTTGAGGAGGAACGTTTGATCGCGTCGTTACAATTAAACCTTTGTATATAAATGTGCAGAATTTGCGCACGAGCCATTCAACGTAATGGCAGTTGCAAAAAATAAAAATGGAAAAAATCGACATGAAAATATCCCGACTACTTTGTATGACGTATACGACGTGTGGTGCAGGAGAAATTTTCGAAAAACGTCATTTTACACTATTTCTTTTCTGAAAAATGTCCAAAAAGAATCGTGTTCCTGATATAGTTTTATATTTTAGAAATATGCTTTTACCTATTTTAATTTTTGAGCGCCAAAAATTATTCGAAATTATTTTGGATCCGCCATTTTGTATTTTGAAATATCGACCAAGGATTCGCATTCAATGATGTCCAAAACTGTACAAAATACCAATTGGCAGATTATACACACCACTCTATATTCACATCTATTAAGACGCGAAATGTAAGAGACTCGCACTTGTGTATAGGAGAGCCGCCATTTTGTTTTTCGAAAATAATATTGTTTCCAAAAATCGGCATAAGCAACCCTTAACATTTCTTCAAGTTATTTTCCACGATTGAACCGTGTATATAAACTTGCAAAATGTAAGATTGAAGGAAATTCGCGATTTCGAATAATTTTTGGCGTTCAGGCGCCATTTTAAAATTGCAATCGGTACAACTGAAAATATGTAAAAGCGTATTTTTTAAGTCAAACTATCGGGAACAGATTGTTGACAAGAGTTTACATTAATATTGTAGAATGTATATGTAAAGGAATACAAAAAAGGTGGTGAAAAAAATAAAATTCTTCAAAATTCAGGAATTACATGGAAAGAAGATTGTTAACATAACCATATATTATATTACTATTATGATATTTATATCTTACAAAATAAATAATTTGAAAAAAATTAAAAGAAGTAAATTAAGAAATTGAAACAAAATTTGGTTTCTGGATTTTTCAGCAGTTGTAGTATTGGTCAACGTTCAAATTTATTACAAGGCCATCCATCAAGGTCAGACAGCGCTGAAGATTAAACAAGAAAACATAAATAATAATAGAGAAAAATATTTTAAAAATGAAAATAAAAAATAAGAAAATAAAAGAAAAATAACAAAAAGTATAAAAATATATATTTATATCTTTAGTTTATATCTTTAATTTTTTTCCTATTTACAGCTATATGAAATTATTCGCGTCAGTGGACGTGATCACGATTTTTATTTCATTATTATTTTTTTTTTTTTTATTTATTTATTCTAAAGGTATATTTTTTTTAAATCCGAAAAAAATATATGTTAAAAGGTATACTTCAGCATGTTTTTGGAAAAAATTAGAAGTATTTTTTTTAATTCATAGATTTTTTTTACCTCCTACATTTATTCAAAAAATTATTTTTTTATTTTCATTTTTAACACTCCTACTGATGCACACCACATATATTTTTCATAAAAATCGGTTTCACCGTTTTCGAGAAAATTCACATTTTTTGTTTGTTTCCCCTCTGTAACTACTTTAAATATGCATTTTCTGAAATAATACTGAACAATATTTAATAATACATTTTATTTATCCTGCTTATATATATTTTTTAACAGTGATACCTTTTCCATAAATGTGTGCTTATAATTATTTCAGTGGGCGATTTCATTTCTGGAACAATTAATAATCCGTAGTTCTATCAAGAAAATGTTAAGAATATCAAAATATCGTTGCATTTATAGGACCTGATGTCTTATGATTGTAATCCATTGGGCGAGATCACTCATTTCACTAGAGATCGATTATAAATGTAGAGCAGGATGATTAATTTGATAATAAGAAATGCTCTTATAAATTATTCAATTTTTACGTTCACACGCATCATGATGGAGCTGATCTTGAAAACCACATTATACATATTTTACTGTATTGTCACGATTATGGATTGTTCAAATCTGTCCATAATCATGACAATACACACCTATATACTTTACTCGTGTCATTAAAATCGTATTTGTATCGTGAATGTTGAATTATGAGTGAAAATGTTCTTTGTACGAAAATGATAATTTGATAAAATAAAGTTGATGGTGTTTTCGACTGAAAAAATAGCGTTCCTCATAAAAGTAAAAACCCATTCACTTCTTTTTGCAACTTCCTAAAATTTTATTCGTAATTTTTTTTTTTAATGTAATTTCCCAAATGATTTGTGAAAAGTAAACACACTTTCTCGTGGAATATTCTAGGGGGATTTATTCCTAGACATACAGAATACTATACAGTTCATGAAATACAATGAGATATATATTTATTGTTAATAAGTTATTCAATTTAATTTTAAGAATCAATACTAGACTCAGAGTAAATTTATCTATCGCAGTGTGCATAATATTCAGTAACCTGCACGTGACAGTCGGTGAATGTCCGCCCACATATGAGTCACTTGTTTCATCTTCTACCTTTTATTCAGAAAATGATTCAGTTGTGCATTGTAACGTTAACGTAAAATTAGATATCTTATCATAATTAATATGAAGTATTAATTACGAATCAATTAAAATTGTTTGTTTTATCAAGAGTTTTCCTCATAAATAATAAATATTTATTTGTAATGACAGTTTTTTTTACTTTGTTGTCAAAATAACAATGGACGCTCAACTACGTTTCGACCTTTCAACGACGTCCTCCTCACTGGCATCTATTTACAAACATTATTTCATTTTAACATAACAAATCGTAATAATTGAGAAATGTATACAACAGACTAATTTAAATCGAATCGTCGAAATTTAATTATAAGGCTATGCGTGTGACGAGTTTGTAATGCACTTCAAAACTTCTAATCTTTAAGGATCATGTTTTAAGAAAGAATTTCATTTTTTATTTTAGGTGCAAAATTGCGATGTGATATACTCCCAAAGAGAGGCGCGTATGCCGTATACTACATACCGCGAAGGCTGACATGCCGCCATTTTGTTTTTAAAAAATTGGTATACAATATTTTCATATTCTTTAAGACATGTACAATGTTGTCAATTGATAATTTATGTATAATTTCTGTTCAATTAAAAAATTATAGGTTAGGAATTGACATTATCGACGGAGCTTTTTTGATTCCTGCTTTTCAAAAAATGAACTTTATTGCGAATACATTTTCGTTTATAATAACTCATTAATATAAATCTCTGTATATTTAAAGCATCGATTATAATATACATATTTAAAGCAAGTTTTTAATCACGTTACATGTAAACACGTATTTAAATAATGACTATCCATATATCGTATAAATGTTATAAGTGGATATTAATATTAAATACCATAAAAGCAATATATCCACTTTAAAACGTGACGAAAATGAATAACTCCTATGCATTATGTACAACAATTATATTGTGAATGACGATTGATACGATATAATGTTTGTAAACAGATTCTCAGTCATCGATGTATACAAAGTATTTATTCGACGGTGAACACGACCCGGTAAAGGTGTCATTGTTTATGTATACGCAGTTAATAATTTGAATTTGGGAATTTAAACGAGTTTATTTTCGATTGGTGACAGTGAACGGGACCTACAAGAATTATACAAATATTGATAAAGAGAAACATTCATTTGAGTAAAATTGTTTAATTTTCATTGGCTTATATCCGCGTGCAATCAACTTATTAAAGTGCTTGTCAATGAGTGGAGTGTCAAATAAAAAAAAAAGCCCTCATCTTGATATTTACGTGTAGCGCCCTAAATACGGGTTTATTAAAACCATACTTATGTCCTATTAAACTCTTTTCCTTCAGTCGAAATCATCGATGAAACGAGAATTTTTTATCGAGGGCAAAGTGAAATCAGAAAATGAGCATTCGCAGTACGCAAACAACGGAGATCCTCTTGAAGCGCCCTCTTGGCACGAATAAGAAAGACAAAGAAGACCGAAAGCTAAATGTATGAAATACATTTATTGGAGTATAATGTACAGAAAATTTATAATTAACAATAATTAATAAATAACACACACAATACAATATTTACACGTGTACATAATCGTCTTTCCAGATTATAGTAAAAATTACTATAAATATCCATTATAAATCCATACTTGTCAAAAAATTAGAGACGCATTTTGTATCTCAACCCTACAGAAAATGAAAGTATTCGCTGGAGTGTACAGTGATCCAAATCGCCGGCAAGTTACAGTTCACATACGCTTATACAATTATATGTAATTTGAAGCGTGATTTGGACCCCAGTACGATCTCTCATGGACCGCCAGGCGAATATATAATCTGTGGATAGATGAAGGGTATGTGTTCTTTCCATTTATCTCTTAAGATCCCAGAATAATTCCTTAAATTTAGCTATTTCCATTATTCTCATAAATTCAACGTGGTAAACGGGATATTTTTTCTGCCACTTGTTGCAGTCCCTGAATATGACCTTTTCAATGTCAGGTCTAGCCATTATTTTCTTCGCTTGCGTCAATAACTTGTAATATGTTATATTCGCACATACCTTGTCCTTCTTCATCTGTGACAATTCCTTCATACATTTCTCATAAAATTCATTCGCGTCCGGATCGTTTTTAATAAAATCTAAATTTCGCTCGCTCACTGGTTCATTGTGACTGACAAATTTGGCGATATGCATAATGATATAATAACGACTAGCCGGAATATGTTTCTCATATTCCAAGATAATTTTACCCGACTTATCGACTGCGTCAATGCTGGCACCTTTTCCCAGAAGCGCTGCGATTACGTCTCTTTCCCTCCGAAGAGTGGACCACAAGTCCCAAGACTTGGATGACATGTCTCTCAAATTGCGATACAAATGATGTTCGTTGTGCAACCGAATGGAGCGAGCTCTTATTACTTGTATGGCAACGTGAAGTGCCGTGTGTCCGTCGTTGTCCACGGCGTCAACCTTGACTGCTCGTTTTCCGAGTATATGCGAAACCAATTTTCCCATATTTTCGCGTACGGCTTCGTGCAGAATCGTCGTGCCCTTGTCTGGATTACCAAACCTGGCACTGGCACCCTTATCGATGAGCCTTGAAGCCAGTAAAATGGCTGCATTTCTCTCCAATTGGGTCATACAAGTGGGATAAGCCAATACGGTATCATACATAAGAGTGTGCCCACTCTCATCTCGTTCATTAAGTGGCATACTGTAGGATTCCACAAGCGATAAAATTTCATCGCAGTCTCCGTTAAGAACTGCATTAAGCAGCGGTTGCCTTGATGCCCGAATAACAGACAAGCTTCTAGCCTTAGGCTTAATTTCCAAGTCTTCAATGGAGCGTGTCAGCCCTGGCAGGTTGACGATAGATGCATTGATGGAACGAGTCAAGAACATGACGATAAACAAATGACCTTTTGCATAAGCCAAATCCGACGGTCGTTGATTTTGATAATCCACCGCGTCTCTATCGCATCCGGCACTTACGAGTAAATCAACAGCTTGATCATGTCCGAAATGTGCAGCCAGGTGCAGAGGCGTCCTTTTATATTCATCAACGATGTCCGGTGGAGCACCCATACCGATCAACATTAGCAATACATCTTTGTGACCTTTCGTAGCAGCCAGATGCATAGGCGTTGTTGTATTTTCTTTGTAATTATAAGTACGGAAAGTGGGATCTCTGCGATTAAGAGCATCCAGCATTTCTGGACGACCCTCATAAGCAGCCAGATGAAACAAAGTGTGATCACTGTCATCTATGATGTAATGACATGGAACATTGTAGCTCAGCAGCAATTTAAATATTGACAAGTAATTGTTTCTAAGGGCAATTTCTAAAACCGAATATGCAAAAGGCCCGTCCGGGCGTTTCCGGTGTGCCATGACATTAGCTTTGTAATTCATCAGCATTCTCACGATTTGATCACAATTCCTCTCTACGGCTCTTACTATCGGTGTTAAGTTCCACCCATCCTTGGCATTAACATTCAACCCCCTAGCCAATAATCGTTCCACCATTTCTGGATCACTGAATTTGCAGGCGTAGTGTAAAACAGTTTCTTCAAGCCCATTTCGATAAAAAATGGTTGTTCTTTGTAGAATTATTTCTGCCAAGGTGACATTATTTTCGTACAAAACCGAGTGAAGTGGTGTGTCGTGATCGTGTTCCGAATTAATCGAAGCCTCTACCCTAGCTCCTCTCTGCAATAGAATATCTGCCACGTAAAATTTTTTATATAAAAAAGCAGCGCACAGGAGAGAATAGCCGCCTTCCTTCAGTCTGCTTAGATCGACTGTCTTGACAAGCTGATATAATTCCTTCGTATCCCATCCTTGTAACATTTTAACCAGTTTATCCTCAATGTTATGTGCATTATGGCCATTATGTTCCCCTTCTGGGATTCTTACATGTAGTGGACCTAAAGGAGCACTCGGTAACATCGTCGTAAATTGCCAAATGTCAGTTCTGAAAGTAACAATTCCTCCTTAATAATATCTTTAAAATGGCAGCTCTTGCGATAACGATAACAATGTTCGTAATGGCGGGAATTGGAATTACAATGTGAGGCTAATAAGTCCCGTGATAAGTTGAGCTGCATCTTATTCTCAAACTACATCTCCCCCAATTGCCACCAACGGCAGTGTGAGAAAGAAAAAAACGATGATGCTGCCATCTGTCGCTTAAGACAGAAGAGTGAAAAAAAAGAGGGTAGGGGGTATTTAAATGTCAAATTTTAAGAATTTATTAGTTTTTTGTTTAGATCCGTTCAAAATGGATGAAAGAAGGATTACAAAAAACACGTCGATCTTTTTTCGATTATTGGGAAGCGTCAAATGATGGTTTTGCCCGCACGACACGTAATATTACAGTAATATTACAGTAATATATTACAATTATATTATAGCAATGTTAATGTAATGTGAAATGTCCGCGAAAATTCATCACTGTAATATTACAGTAATGTTACAACATTTTTGTAAAATGATTATTACATTTCTGTGACATACTCACAACGTCGGTGAAACGCACGTAATATTTCGTTAATATCACGTTAATGTTACGGTGACAATACAAAAATTTTGTAATATTACGGAACATTGCAATATTACTGTGATATTACTGTAATATTACGTGCTGTGTGGGTGGATTGGTATGAATTCAAAGTCACTTTCCCAATAAATACGAAAAAAAATGAGAGGTCAGAACTTGGATTAAAAGGGATATTAAAAAAGCAATTAATCAATGTTTCGATTTGAAAAAAAGAAGAAATTTTACAAGAAGTTAAAGGACGAAAACAAATCAAATGAAACTCATCGTGAAATGATTATTGCATAATAAATAAATTGGTTTAGGTTTTACAAATAAATACCTGATAATAGATTTCTACTAAATAATTGTTGATATTTCTTGGCTAGAAACTTTCTCGTTTAAAAACTAATAAAAATGTGTCAGGAAAAATGCGTCTTTACAGTTAATGGCTAACTCTTATTTTAAATGTCCCGAATGGACGAAAATTTACAATGCTTTGTTTCTGTTTACATAACAGACTGTCAGAAAGTGTTTCTACTTCTTGCCCAAAATTAACGGCCGCGGCATCGATATGGCGGGATAACTCGGTCGGAATCCTTGGGATCAGAAAATTCAAGCGAGACATTTTCCACAATTGATTATAGATCTAAGTCGTGGTTTACTTCCAATGATTGTTACTTCCTCTCTTCATAATAAATTCATTCAGATTATTTTTAATTTAATTCATAATAATTTTAGTTACAAGAATTCTATATATGACAATTTTGTTGTACTCCGTGGGATTTCGTTCTATTGCAAATTACTTATCACACTGTGTAATGTTTACGTTTAATTTTCTTCGTGTGAAACCGAACATCGTTTTAAAAATCGGATATCCTTCGAACCGTGCTACATACAATAAGAATCATGATTTTTTTTTCCGATATTTTCGCAATTGACATGAATCTGGAAGCGAAGAAATCCTAATAAAAAAATCTCCATGAAAAGTCGGTAATGTCGTAGTTCTACTGTCTCTATTGTAAATTACAGATACCGACACGCCATCTACGTGTTTAAAAAGTAAACACTGCACCGAACCGTAGGCGCAAACTATCCTTAGCCTAGAATCGAGCAGGGGTAAACTGACTTGGTTTAGATCTACATGAATGTTTGAAACATTTGAAGAAAAGTAACTTTTCTTCATTTCCTAGAATTTTCGGTCAGCTTTCGTCTAGTTTTGTTGGTGTTTTTTTTTTTTTTTTTTTAATTTTAATGTTCATATATAATAATTATTACCGCGTGCTGGTAAAGTAGTTACCTGTATGATAAGTACATCTTATGACGGTTTAAACTGCTCAGTCGGTAAGATATTTGATTAATATATAATGCGTCATATTATGTATGCATATATCTGTATTATGAGGTTTCAAACTCGACTGAGCAGTATAAAACTCCCAGTAAACGAAAAGGGATTGAAGTTTAACAAATGGGATTGAATGGGATTAAAACCATTGGAGAAATGTCATGATTGGTTGATATAATCCAATCACTTCATTTTTCTAACGGTTTTAATCCCATTTTAAACTTCAATCCCTTTTTGTTTACTGGGCTTCATAATATGTACTTATCATACAGCTAACACTACTTTACCGGCAATCGGTAATAAATATCACTGTAGTTAATATCAAAAAATGTTTGGTTTTTGATATCACTTGGTTAACAGCTCAAAAAATGGGAAATCCTTCAAGTTTTTAATCATTTTTAAATTAATTTTGAAGAATGATTCGAAAATGTCCGTTGGTATAATCAATCGCACGAATTGTTTTCGGATAAATTTAAAGTTGATTGTGATTTAAAGCTGATTGTGATTAAAAATTTTTTGTCAAATTTCACGACCAAATTTATTTTAAAGTTTTTTCGTGCATTTTTTATGCATGTACGCAAAATTTCTGCGAGATCGGTTCAGAATTGACCGAGAATCCGCGTGAACAAATTTCGTCCTGTAATGTCGGTATTTAGCAGCCCCTTATAATACCGATAAATATCGCTTTTCTTTATTTATTTCAAATTATTTTGAAATTGAAATGCAATCGAATCAAACAATTATCAGATATATGGAAATATTTAGCATGTATCAATATTTCACATTGTCAATATTTGGATAATTCGACAGCAATACTCCGACATTGGATATGTAAATGAAGACTTGAATTCTTATACATTATTGTAAGGAACTACGCAAAATGCAGGAAAATACGTGAGAAAATCCACATGCAATGACGAGTCTTAAAATTGAGTTTTCACGTACTGGATTGACATTTTTATTTTTCAATACTGTTCCATATATCAAATCTTGACGTCGCTTCTACGACGAGTAAATATATGTATACATATAAAGGTAAAAAATATGCCATATGTGCACATAATAAATATATATACGAATTTCGACACAGCTTCAAAGAGAATACTTCTAATTTAAATACAGAATTACCATATAAGAAAAGTGTTTAATACTATAATGGGATTGGCGCAAGAAAATCACGCGTCGTAGTTTTCTTTGTCCTCGTGTTTTTCGTTGTTCTCTTTTTCAATGAAATCGAACATTTTTTCAGGATGAATTCGAAGGTCTCCCATCGTTTTGCATCATTCACATTCTAAAGAGAGACAGAACAAAAACAGCGTTATTATAAAAAGAAAGTTTATGCATGCACACGCAAAAAACAAACGTCAAGCATTCTGAATTACAGCTTCAAAATAAAATAAAATTTATCTTGAAAAAGTTGATAATCAATGAATAGAAAATCACAATAGCTTTTAGAAAAGATGCATCGATTATAAGAATGTAATTGAACCCCAATATCCAATGATTGATTAATGATACATCGCTTTCTGCCTTTGGATTTCCAGAACATTCCTCTACCTTGTCCTACTTGTAACAATTCTCCATTAAAAAAAAAGAAAGAATAAGAAAACACCCCTACCTAAAAAAGAAGGATTAAAAACTTGATCTCATCACCTCCTTCAATGTGAAAATCGAGCACCCGACATCTCGGACTAGTTGAAGTCATAAAGAAGATATCGGTGAAGCGACTGGGGAAGATGGAGCTTTCGGACGATCTTTGGTAATTTCGTGCCACAAAATTTTCTAACCACCAGTCGCGCTTGATGCGTTAACGATAGCGGTGTGCCGGCGGCTTCCATGATGACTGCTTTTTGGGCATCTGTCAGGCTGCTCGATCTCCGTATCATGCACGGATCGAAGCTTTCGGCTGCTTCCAAAAGCGCTTGAAGAAGTCGCGGTTTCCCCGCCGTGTTCTGCAGGGAATTGAGGATCCCGTGTGGATCCCGATACTGCGTTTTAATAACGACTCGTGCACCGTACTTTAACAGCAGCGAGACGACCTCCACCGAAGGGTTCTCGTTGGAGGCGACGTATTCGGCGAGCACCGGTCGCAGGGAGGGCCCTTCGTCGCTACGAATCACAAGATTCGGATCGGCACCTCGCTCCAACAACATCGAGAGAATCGTCAGGCGATTCGGGATATTGTCGGCACATGCCACGTGCAATGGTGAACCGATTATCGGCGATGTCGCGTTTACATTTGCACCTGAAAACACGCAAAAAAGTGATTTTAGTATCTTTTCATTGCACGATTATGGAGGGTCGCATAAACAATGATGCGGCGTGGCATATTTCTCAATCCTGTCTAAAATTCCAGCGGTAGATGCAGGACTCAACGCGAGAACCCAACAAAGCAATCCACCTCTGAATATATCTATGTCAGTGGGAAATTATGGATGACGGGTTTACGCCAACTGTTGGGTTCTTAGCCGGAGAATGTTCGAGCGAGCATGGACCGAGGCTGGACCTTCTACAGCAGCGGATCAAGGATCAATGTTAAAAGAGATCGGGCGACACACAATAGGATGCTTCCATTACGCGATTGTCTAAATGTTCATCGTTGATCATTGATCTGCGACTAAAAAAGTCCATCCTCGATTATTTGTACATGTGGTGAAACTGGAATCGCGATTTCGTTCTAAACAAAGAAATCGTCAAAACGCTAGGCGCATCATCGCGGAATTTCAAGAAACAATTCGGAGGGGATGGTGAGGGTATTGAAATGAAAAGAAAGTAACACACCGGCCTTTAAGAGCATCTCGACGATGGCAGGATCACCCTTGAGTATCGCTAGATCGAGGGACGTAGGTTTCTGATAGTCGGAACCGAGGTCCAGTCTGGCTCCTTGTTTTATTAGAAGATTGATGACCTCTGGATCGCCACCAAGAATGGCGTAATGCAGAACCGTACGATAATCGTGTCTGGCATCAGCCATCGAGTTAACATCAGCGCCGTAGTTCAACAGCAGCAGGACCGCCGCTATGCCCTGCAATGCAGAGTCGGTCAATAGGTCGTACAGTTCGTGAAATTACCTAACGTCCGTGTAATCGGCATAAAGATAGATTTTTATAGATATAAAGGTAATGGCAACTTCCTAATTCCGACGCGCGACCTTCTTCCCGTCGATGGACGACGTTGCTACGCCCATCGGAGCCAAGAAAAAGATCTGCAGACCCTCCGATCGTGGCAAAGGCATTGCTGTACCACTTTTCGAAAGCTAGAATTTTCTGCCGGCAATGCAAAAACGAAACACAAAATCTCAGTTTCGGTCTTCTAATTCCTAATGTGCCACTGACGTACATTTGCAACCAGGATTAGATCTGCCCTCTACCAGATCGGCATGTACACGTAAACATTCAATTGCATCCGCGCTGATATACTATACGATGATCAGTGTTTAGGCAAAAGTGCCTCGCGTTTATATAGACTGGCACATGAACCATTCAGTGTTAGAGGCATTGGTGAATTTACTCGAATGTAAGTGTAGGCTTGGCAATAAACGTCGACCCATTCCTGATTGCAAATCGGGCCACTACTCGATGTGCTGATGATTCTACGTCGAGCCCTTAAAATCGACAGTATACTTTATTACATTTAAGGGAACGCCTACTTGGTGAAGATGGAATGGATATATCTAAGCGTCGGTCAAAGAAGCATTTTAAGAACTAATCATATTTTTACGAGTAAATCGTCAGACGAGTACCTGCGGCAATCTCGCGGCTTTCATCAGGGGCGTCAGTCCCGCCCGATCTCTCGTATTTGGTTCCGCGCCAAAAGTTAGCAACAGTTCCATGCACTCCAGGTCCAGCGGAGACACCAAGTTTATCTCCGATCCAAAAAAGTACCTTTTGTTTGGATTAGCACCAGCCTCGAGGAGCGTCCTTGCGACGTCGATGCGGCGATTTCTCAGGGCCAGGCGCAATGGCTCGTCGCATATCATCGTTCTAAAGAGCCCATTTATTAATTCTCCCCAATCTTATCGTTGCGTATCGCGTTAGATATATCGCATGCAGTAAAAATTACGGGATTTGATGACGACCTAATCGCACTGACCTAGGAAAGAGTTCGAAGGTCTCTTCTCTGTGGTCGACCTTGGCCCCGCACTTGAGCAACAACTTGACGAGGTCGAGGTATCCGTGCTCGGCAGCCAGATGAAGAGCGGAATATCCGCACTCGTCGGTGGCATCGATGTCGGCACCTCGCACCAGCAGTAATTGTGCAGCATCCGCGTACCTCTGCCATACAGCGTAGTGCAAGGGCCTCAGACCCTGCGTCACCGGCTCGTTCGGTTTCGCACCGCAGGCCAATAAAATGCGAATTTCATCCAGGGGCTGCATACGAATTATCGAGTCCGCCAGCTCGCGCTGCAGCGGTTTCGCCACGCACTCGGAGGGCATCTGCAAAATTCAGAATCATTTCAATCGTGCACTATTTTACGTGGCATTTTTAAGCTTCGACAGTCACGACACCCCTTCCCGAATCCCCTTTTAATATGGTCATGTCAGGGGACTTTTTCCATCATTCCCATCCCCCCTCGTGAATTCGTTTGCAAATATTGCGAAACCGGAATGAAAATCGTCAATTTGTGTCAATTTCTTGTTAAACTGTAAAATGTGCGAATTGTCTGCATTCGAATACATAAAGTACAATTTGAAAACGTGCGCATTATGGCAGCCAATGAACGATGAAATAAGTGAAAATAAGGAGCTTTCGTGAAGCAATAAGCATTTATTACAGAGTCACGATTGTAATATGAAAAATGCAATGCCTATGATGAAGAGTCTACTTAAGAATGTCGTGCATTTCTTTATATGCATATAGTATACACATATACCCACTTTATGCAACTATTGAACTTTCCGATGTAAGACCAAGGAATCTCAAAACGGCTTTTTTTATATCTGAAATGATAAAAAAGTAAATGAAACAAATGTATTTTATAAGTTAATTTAAGTGATCGTAAAAAATAAAATTATTCTCTATCGCTTACAAAATAACAATGAATGATTTTGAAGGCGTATTTGAACCTTGACACCTAAATTTTTAAAGCAGTGCATTGTTATAAAATACAGGAAAGAACATTTCAACATATATATATATATATGAGACGTTAACCACCTGTTCAACCCGACGCGATGTTTAAATTCTGGCATATTGAACATATGGCGAAGAACAGTAAATACGCTTCTTAATTCCTTCATCATCGCCTTCTTCTCTATCTCTGGCATTTATATTTTCAAGATTCGGCTATTTTTGGATATTCGCGAACGTTTCTCCCGTGCGAGATCACGAATTTTTCAACATTTCTCTACTGCGCGCCGCATACATATATGTACGTTTTTCTATTGTTGTTCGTAATTGGATGATATTGTGGATTCGTTCAATTTTCAACGAGACTTTATTAAGACTACAAAAAATAAATATAATGACGATGTATCGCGCAAATATCAACATCGATTCTGTCTGGATTTTACTTATAGATAATCTACGGTGAAAATTACTGTAAATTCCATCTCGTGTCTATAATAGAAAATACCAGTTGTGACTATTTCTATAACGAATTCTTTTTTAGATTAAAATAAAGTAGTCCATTAAAATAGCGCACCATTTCGTAAATGAAAACATAAAGCACGTATTAGATATTAGGAAATGCAATCAATGTCCATCGTATATTAGCAACGAAGAATGTCAGGAGCAGGAAAGGGAGGAATGCTTATATAGAAATAGAGGAGGATCGTGAAGACTGGGAAGAAGAATATGAAGAAAGTGAAAGGAAATGAAGAATTTGGAGATGATTGTAGTGAAAAAAATGATGACTATCGCAGAAGTAATATCAATAATGTTGACCTTGGAAATAATGACAGTGATAAAATTAATGGCTGTGATAATAATAATTATGATAATGATGATAATGATGATAGCGATGACAATATTGTTGAACAAGAACAAGAGCTACAAATAAATATCATTAATAAATTACGTGAGTGAGCAATTCTTCACGATTTTATAATCTGTGCAGTTTTCCCAATAGATAAAACTAGGCAGATTCCACTTAGATCATGTACATCCATTATGTTATCATGTCCCTACATACTATAGGCGTCTACCAGGTACATTATTGGGGCACATATAGTTTTCCAGTCTAGAACCGGTATTTATTCTTGGTAATCTAGATAGAATCGATACAGTGCCACGATTAATTTCTACTATAGGGATCGAAATGATTTTATACGAGGCAGATGTAAGAATTTTCATCAATCGAAATTTCGAAAATTCGTTTTCTTCCTTCACAAAACTCTCTGAGAAATCGACGTATACGTATTGTGTTGGAGTCGGAAACATGAAAATCGTACTTTTGCTCCCTAGGCAGGTAAACAGCGCGCTTTCTCCCTTAGGTAATAAGATGTCGTATTTATGTCGAATGAACATATTTAAGATTCAAATATCGTTGTATATTATTACTTCACTATACTTGATAATTCTCATGAATCGAAATGTCTTCTTTTTTTTTTGTAAGAAAAATAAATAAAAAGTCAACGGTTGAAAAACTCATTTTATAAAACAATTTTTAAGATAATTCGTGTTTTATATAGTTCTTTTGTTTAGTATGTAATTTCAAGTAAGTTTCATCATTCTGCGCAGTAAGTGAACAATGTATTATATTAATTTTGTTGTTGATGTTGTCGTCGTATTTTATTATTATTTTATTATTATTTTATTATTATAATTATTTAATTATTATTATTTAATATTAAATAGATAGATTAATTTATTTTTCTTCTTATTTACTCATTAATCTGTCGAGTAATTGCGACTTATTATGAAATTTTCGAAATTTGCGTGAAAATTAGGCATGATTTGCATAGTAACTCGATCTAAGCGTAAAATATTACCAGTTGGCATTGATGAAATAATATTACTAATGCCCTTTAAATAAAACGAGATCACTGCTACTTTTCGGTCCAAATTAAATCACGCAATATAATAATAATCAGTTCTAGAAAAGTGATACTTCGTACTGCTATTTTTTTATTTTTCTATTTTTTTTTCTATTTTTTTTTTTTTTTCTATTTTTTTTTTTTTTTTTTTTTTTTTTTTTTTTTTTTTTTTTTTTTTTTTTTTTTTT
>JAPYZR010002507.1:0-16669 GCA_030522945.1 Trichopria nigra
AGCTAAAATAAAAAATATGAGGATATAGCTCAAGAACTAACGAACAAAATGAGCAATTGAAACTTAAATTCGGATGGGTACTTTTCTTATAAAAAAAAAATTCTGAAAGTATGAAACTCAGAAAATCAAAGCGTACCAAATTCAATAGTTCGTGCCGACCTACACGGTGCGGGTCGAAGTAATAACCAAAATCACTGTAATTGTTCCGAACAACTCAAAGAAAAAAACTTAATTAGGAAACCGTGACAATATCGGGTTCGTTAACCAGCGTGAAGCAAACAATTTCTTTTGAAATGGCCGGAATTCGGTATCGCAAAAAATCAAAAAGGGGTCGCAAGAATGGAGGGAAGGAAAAGGTTTCGGGACTTACGTGATTTGATCGGGTACGCTCGGTCATCAGGGCTTCCTGGATCCAGGGACGGTGACGGGCGCGTCCGATAACAAAAAGGTCGACAAGTTTGCACGCTCCAAAAACACTCGTAAATGCGCACAATGCAATATTAGGTGATAAGCGCGACGGGAAATATCGCCAATAATACGATCAAAATCTGGAATGAATATGATGACGCAACGGCGTCTTTTTCTTCGTCTTCGCACGTTTGTCCTTGATTCGCCGAGGCAGTCTCCAATCAGGAGCGGGTTACAATAGGGCGTCCAATGGGCGGCAGGCATAAAGGTGTACTCTTAGGAAAGACGGGGACATCGCTGGGTAGATCCATGGTATAATAAGAAGAGGTATAACATTGCGCATTTGGGGGGGTGGAAAAAATTTTGTCATAGCCAATCATATTTTTCCTGTCTCGAAGCTCGGTAAGTGAGAAAGGAGAGCAAACCTTCAAAATGTAGAAAAAAAGAGAGGTTTGTTATTACGCAAGAATTGCAAGTAAATATACGATATTTGTGTCAGCCTCGCCTTCCGAACAGGAAAAATTCTATTGGACCGCGTATTGCGCATCTTCGGAATGGTATACCTTGTCTTATTATACCATGGGTAGATCTAGTGCTCGTTGTGCTATATATTGTACATATGCGTGCGCGGGACTACCCGAGATGGGCATCCGCGATCCTTGCGCGAGGGGCATCACTATATATTTTTACTATGAAAAATTTTATCTGTTAATTTAATTGCTTTGTCCGTTAGGTTATAAATCATTGCTATTTTTTGTGTAATTAAATGTTGTGAATTATAATTTAAAATTCTTCCTGAAAATGTTGGTTTATTGTACCAGTCTAATATTAATTTATTGTTATTATTTATTAAATGGAGATCTAGGAAATTTATTTTATTGTTTATTTGTACTTCTATAGTGAACTGCAGTCTATCATGATAAGAGTTAAATAGGTTTAACATTTCATCAAGATTTGTTTTTGGTATACAAGTTATAATGTCATCCACATATCGATAGAAAAATAAATGTTGAAAGGACAATTTATTTAAACAAGTAATTTCCAGATCATCTACAACTAGGTCAGCAAATAAAGATGATATGAGGGAACCCATCGGCGTTCCAAATACTTGTTTGTAAAAACGGTCATTGAATTGGAAATATACACTATCCATTAGATAATCAGCCATTTTTTAAAGTTCATCTAAAGGTATTTGTGTGTATGTCCTAATTCTATTAAATCGTTATATAATACTTTCATTTACCAAAGTTTTTGGTACGTTGGTAAATAAGGAAATAACATCTAATGATCCAATTACATAATTCTCTGGAATGTTCTTATTGTTTATTAATTCATGTATTAAATGTATATTATTGTTCAGGAGCTAGGAAGAAACATTCTTAAAACATTAAAGAATTGTACTTACGTATTGTACTTATTACAAACTTTCTCGCACGAGAACGCCTGGATAACTAAACTATTTCGCGCTTCTCACATCCCTAAATACCCTCGAGTCGGAGGAGCGGGTTTACCCCGCTTAGTTCCTTAGTTGCGACAATGGGAAATTTATATTTTATGTAAAATATTTATTGCGAAACGATTCCTCCGTCCGTGTAGCGTAGCCCAGCACTAACGGCCGGCCACCCACCGCTCCAGGTGTCCGGTGGTGCCCCCAATCGGGCTACAGACGCCAATCCGTCCCTTAGTGGCTATCAGTGTTACCAGTTTAGGGAGATTTTCGACGATAGTGGGAGAAGCTTATTCATCGATTAGAATAGGTAAAAGTTCCACCAGCCAATCGCTGGGAGGAAGAAAAGGTTACGCACGAGCCTCATACGATATTTTTTGCACGAAGCGGGAGTACAATAAATGCGTAAAGTCATTTTTTCAGTGCGTAAATTGTAAAACTCGTTTCACACACAGAATGATAAAAAGTACACTTTACGCACTGAATAAAATTTACGCAATAAAATTACGCGAAAAAAAGTTACGCACTAGCTGCATAATATACTATTTCGCAAGTTCTTGAGATGTTATTTTGGCATGTTAAATTCCTTGCTATATCTTCAGGCAATATATCGTCCAACCTACTGTGGAAGGGAGAAGTTTTGAAAATGTTCATTTTCAATTTTATAACACGAAACACATAAAAAGCAGCACATCAATCTATATGGAAATAGAAATTTAATACATTTCAGCTTTATATACTATATATAATAGAATTGTGTGGATGTGTATGGAGCAAATGTGAATTGGCATATCAAATTTATAAACTTATTGCACTCTGAGCGGGTGCGGCCAAAGGCCGCAATCGCGAAGTGTGTTCCGTCAGTGAGGCCCGAAGTGCCGAATACGGTCAATCTTGCGAGCGCAGCATGCTGCGCGCCGGGGGTCCAGGGGGCGGAGCCCCCGGTGGGGTTGGCGGCCCGTATTATTTTTATGTGTAATTTTTAATTTTTTGTATATTTCCGAAGAAATTGGTTTAGTATTTTAGCCAGTGCGTAAGTCGCTGTGCCTATTTAAGAATAGTATTTTTTGCAATAGTATGCGTAAAATTCGAGTTTACACATCGTTTTTAGTGCGTAAAATGCGTTTTTATTATTGTTTCTATTTTACGCACAGTGTGCGTAAAATCGAATTTTACGCATACTATTGCAAAAACAATTGGTCGTAATGGTGCATCGATTTTAGGTATTTTTGGTAATCCATATAATAACGGTACATAGTCCTGTATTAGTTTGAGTCAATTTAATTTTATGTAATTTTCTATGTAAATAATTATTGTCATTCCTTATTTTCATTATTTCATAAGATTGTGTTTGTATTTTTTTTTTTTAGTGGTTTCTTATTAATATTAGTATATGTCTCAGTATCATTTAATAATATTTCTAACTTGTCATTGTAATTGTTTAATCTAAAATTACTGTTGTATTGCCTTTGTCTGCCATAGTAACCATTAATTCTGGATTATTTTTTAAAAAATGTTTTGTTTCTATTATTTTATTTTTTAATTTCTTTGTGGTTTGTTTAATGTATTTTGTTCTGTGTATTACAATTATTTATTATGATGTGTTCCGTTATTGTGTTTCTAATACCTGTGTCAATCTTATTCTTGTTATAACGTAAACACATTCCTGTATTTTTTATTATATCAATAATTGTATTTTTATTTATTTTAATGTCAGTGTTAAATGTATGTCCTAAATTAATAACATCAATTATCTCTTGTGGAATTTGTTATTCAGTTAAATTGTGTACGCATTTATTATTATTTTGATTATTTGAACGTATTTCGTAGTGTTTCATTGTTATTGTTTTCAATTTCTTTACATGTCCTGCTTTAAATTTGATGTTGTGTATTTTCAAAAAATTCTTTTGTTATTATATTTCTTTCATATAATTATTTTTTCGTTTGTTCAAATAATTTAAATGTATATTAACATCCTCTATTTGTATGTTTAATATTTGTGTTTTAAACCTTGCAATGGATGTTTGTAATTTTTTGGAACATGTACGACTAATATCAATATTTAATCGTGTTGTATTGTTAGTTAATGTGTTAATGTGGTCAGGTTTTATATCATGCGATCTGCATTTAAAAAGAAAAACTCTTCTCGATGTCGTTGCAATAATTTTTTTCTCAATATTATTTAAGACCAAGTATTTAATTCCGCTGATTGTAATTTGGGATGCCACGTGACGCACTGTAATTATATCTATTCGAGAATGCAAAGTATAAAAACAAATCTTGTGATAGTTATTAAAAAAAAAAAGTAATAATAACATTGTCAACTTAATAATGAGTTTCACTAAAACAATGGATAAAACTAGATCTGCTTATTTATTTTCTAGTTACAGTTACCAAAACATAACAAAACATATATACAATATATCTTAGCAACAAAGGCAGTTCGTTTTTTCAAAATTCAGGGAATACTGTTACGAGCATTAGAATGAGGTAAAATCATTTTAAGAAAATAACGGCCCTGATCAATTAATCAATATAAGGTATAGATGGATGTTGATTTTTTTCAAAATTAATTGGAAATATTGTTGAGTTCATCAGAAATCAGTTTAAATTATTTTTTAAAAATGAACACCATTAAATGTTTAGAAAATAATCCAAATATCCGACAGATGAGCGTTATTATAAAGATCTATGTTATGTTGATATAAAGTACTTAAAAAAAGAAAGAATGAATAATGGCAGTGTTATATATACGGCCCCGCAAACTTCTTTGAATTTTGTAAAAATGTTGGGGGGCCAACTTCACAAATCACAAACTTATGAAGTTGACCCCTCAACATTATTACATTTAACATTTATAGGTCAAATTAGCAGAACTATTTTGAAACTGTATGTATAAAGGCAATTTCTCACCATTATAGTAAAGACACCATTTAATACGGATACACACATCCAGAAGATATCACTTTTTAATATTTATTTTCAAGGTTATTATCACTATTTCAGCCAAAATGACATCTACATGTATACACTTGTGTACATGTTCCTCGATATTTATTATCTTTAAATTTCTTCAAGTTAGAATTGAGCAACTCGTATGAAAGAACAATTTTACCAATCTTTTAAGATTGAATTCTCATCACTTGATTAAAAATTAATGTAAAGATTCTGACGCCTAAAAGAATGAAAATTCACGGTAAAAGATGTGAAACATTCACTACGAGAATTTTAAGGAACATACGGTGCGATTATACCGGATGATTGGGAAAAATATCGGAATGTCTGCATGTATACGAGGAGGAAGGTGTTATTCCCGTGAGTACTGAAGCGTGCGCGAAACCATTTTTCGCGCTCCGATGGTCAACAATACATCGCATGGGTATGTTATATCTTCAACTATACATACAGTTCCGTAGTAAGCTTACTATATGTAATCTTTGATTAATACCTAAATCTACCATAAAGAATATTTTTGCTGAATTTACAATTTCGATAGAAGCGAAAAAAAAAATTTTAAGCTGTCTACATTGAACGAATTAAATAATAAAATTAAATTGCCTTTTTAAATTAAATAAAATTAGAATGCCTTTCAATATGAGTTTATTGATTTTCAATTAATGTCGCACATCGTGTAACGAAATTAAAAACCCCAATTTCTTTACATTCTATATACGGTTTATTGAAGAGTTTGAAATAATATTAATTGTAACGGTTTTAAACTTTTACTTCTGATTACATTATAAGTATTAATTGGATTTCGATCGAAACTTATATATACTTACCGAGATTTTATCAATCTCTGATCTTGATAACATTAACAAGTCGAAAAGGAGGAACTTCTAACGAGAAATGTATCTTTTAATACAGTGATAAGCTGAAATATGCAATACAATCATGATTGATATCGGTTTAGTGTATCTATTATTTTTGATATCTGCTGAAAATAAAATATGGATCATTTTCCCTGTATTATCTGAAAACTACAGATTACTCTTTATGGAAAGCCACGAAGAAGCTCAAACGCCCTATATACGCTACATATATCGCCTATTAGAACATTGAAGGGGAAATGGGCCAGGAATGAATCAGAAAAAGGAGATGACTTTGCAGAACATTTGTATCAAGTATTTTTGCCAATAACTCGTGAGATATGTGAACAAGAAGTTACAATAAGAGAAGTCCAAAAAATTCTAAAATCTGTTAAAAGAATACAAAATCACTTGGATCTGATAAAATTAATGCTACATTAATTAAACACTTGTCACCAAAAACAGTGCGAATACTCTAAAGAATAATAAATACAGTCTTTCGTTCACGCCACTTTTCCACCCAGTGGAAAAAAAAAACCAGGATCTTGTGACTCCATGCCAATTCGACAGTCGAACAAGTAAATAGACTAACTACAAAAATTAAAGAGAATTTTGAAAATAAGCAGTAATGCACTGGCGTTTTTCTTGATATAGCACAAGTTTTCGACAAAGTCTTGTCTAAGGTTCTGATACATAAATTTAAAAAAATGTTTTTCAACAAATATATACAAGCTATTAAAATCTTATTGGGCACGTAGAACTTTTCAAGTAAAAATCAACGAGACAGTAACAAGTCTGTATATAGTAAATGCTGGTGTATCTGAAGGTAGTGCTGCGTTGGATCGTACCTTATACTTACCGCACACTGCAGGTCCACCAACAATGAAAGAAATTACTACGGCCACCTATGCAGATGATACCGCCATCCTGTCAAGTCACTCGAGACGAGAAATAGCTTCGGAAATACTTAAAAAAAAACCTCGACTAAGCCAGTTTATGGATAAAAATAAACGAAACAACGAATCCACACAGGTACGTTGCTTTTACTATACTATTAATTATAAAAACATATACTTCAACACGATGAAGTCAAGTATCTCGAGATGCGTCTAGATCGTCGACTGATCTGGAGACCGCACATATGGGCCAAACGTAAACAACTGAATCTTAAAATAAGGAACATGCATTGGCTCCTGGAAAGTAAATCCAAGTCGACATTAGACACCAAAATATTATACTATAAAAAAAGCATTCTCAAACCTGTTTGGACCAACGGTATATCACAATCGGAAATATTGAGGAATTTCGTCCAACTTCCCTGGTTTGTTCCCCATGAAATAATCAGAGAAGACTTAAAAAACTCTTCTCTTAAAGATGTGAACTGAATATACATATAAATATAGTATAGACTTCTAACGTGCAAACTTGCCATTCAATAAAATGCCAAATTATTTACTACTGGGTAAGTCCTACCAAGCTATTGTACATGTATGAAATTTATCGAATGTCTGACATAAGACATATTAATCATTATAATTACTATACTTCTTAACATGCAAGATCATGATTCCATGTCGTCGTATGGCAGTGGTGTTGTAGTGTCATGGAATGGACATATTGTCGAAAAAATAACAACTCTTACCCCGTCTCTGAGCTTAATAGCGTCTTAAGACCTGCATTCAGAGTGTAACTCGAAGATGTCAAATCTTGTTTGTCAAGAGCGACTATGCAAGTCAGCAGTGGCGTTGGTCCGAGCTCAATTCGAGAACCGGAGCATATTACCGAATTCGGTGAACGAGAAAAGGTGTCGATCGTCGGACGTTCCCGGGTTCCTCGAGTACGGGAAAAGGAGTGGTTTAAAGGCCAGCCACGTAACCTGCGGAGTAGGGTGGTCGCGACTGACCATCCAACGAAGGAAAAGGGAGGAGGGCGCAGCGGTCAGCAAAATCAGAATGCTTAGAACCCCATATAACGGGCACTCAACTCGCACGGTTCCAACTATCCTTGACTAGAGACGCCCCTACTGGATCTGAAAACGCTCACGTATTAGTTGGCGAAACTGTCTAACGGAATTTCGACGGAATTTGCCACTGACTGCCTCGAGGACCGAGTCTCGGAATCGATGCTCCTCCCTCTGCCACTCCGATCCGAAAACAAATTACTTTTCGTTAATTTCGCACGGGAAGATAAAAAAATCCAACTCGGCGTGTGAAACGATTTAGAAAATTTGTAAACATACCGACATTCTTTACATTCATTGCGACTCTCGTTTTATTGTAAAATGAACAAAAATCAGATTGATTCATTTAAATGTCAAGTATTGTTCTAGGATACTGAATACGTTTCCAAGTTCCTAGGTGATTATCACTTGGGCTAACACTGTCCCAGTTATCCACGTCTTAAACGAGACAACTGTTTGTGGGACCTTCTGATAGGATTGGCAGTGTTGACGCTTCGCAAATGTTGTTGTTTACTCTGTCGGGACAACTAAGAGTTCTAGTATTAACGAGCTTTAACAACGCTATCAGATCCTCTTATTCAGCTAAATAATGTAACTGTAATCTACTTCTCTTTTCATCTGTCTATCCAATCATAGTCCATCGTGGTAGGACGACCAATCAACTAGTGATGAAATAAGCCAATCATGTATCTACTCCATTACAATACCAGGAGTAGTTTAGAATGCTTTGGAATTGATAAGACAACTATGATGTCTATTGTTGACACCGTAATAGATCTACAATAGCCGTAAATATGAATAGATTCTCAAGTGGACAAAAAACTACATATGGACATACATTGTACATCCAATTTTGATCCATGGACGGATGGGCGAAAATCAGATAAATCATGGAGGACCAGTGCTAATTGACTAATTGTTATTGGGTAATCAGTTGTATTATTGATTTAAGGCTTAACAAGATGTATGTACCTTCTCTTATGACGTAAATTGATAGATTCTCACCCAATGAAGGAGGACAACAGTATACAATGTTCAGCTACATTGGCAAAAGTCTATTTCCGGTCATTCATCATTTCAGTTTAATTTAGATCTTCTTTATATCGGTCCTAAAGTCTCAAAGCACTTTAAATTCCTTCTTGCTCTAATTGTATCATTTTGATGACTTCCATAAAGACATCTGGAAATGAGGATGGATATATTATTCTTACTCATGGCCCTACTGGAACTTTTGACAATTGTTTATATTTTAGTTTTGTGATAAGTTGAAGTGATATAAGGCCAACCACGATGTGTCAGCAATAGTTGTCCTCATGATTTTAATCATGACGGCATTGGAAGATTAGATTAGATGGAGTTGACAAGAACACTAAATAAAATAAAACATTAGTCATGTTAGCGGTTGTTTTTTTTCTTTCCTTTTTAATTATTCTTTAAACGTCGGTTCACGAATCCATTGTAGGAAGTAAAAACTTGGAGGCTTTTCTGTCAATTCTGTTAGTTTTGTATATATTATAACAGAACTCAATTGTAAGTTCTATAATTATGTCTTACTTTGAATTTTAGAAATAATTCAGTAGAAAACGCTTTGAACAGTTTCCGGTTCTACTTTCGCAAATTTAAAATCCGATTCACAGTACGTGGTATGGAAAGGCGTAACAATACAATGCCTCGACCCCTACATTTCCAGGGTTGCTATTTTTATTGCTCGCAAACTTAAGACTGCACTTTCTCAAACAAAACGAGAAGAAAACAAAGGGCGCCAACAATAGATGAGATAAAATTGGAAGCTGGATGAAGACGAGTAAACGCAATAGGCGACTGAACTAAGTTTGATCGATTAAAAGGCTATTTTCTACTCTTAAGGATTCGCATCCATTGCCCCGAGATAAATGGAAAGTTGCCGTGAAAGTCGGGTCGAGCCCCTTTCTGTTTCGTATATAGTGGAGAAATTTCATCGCGCCAAATCTCTTACCCGTCTGTCGGTTATACAAGCCGTCACCTCCCTTCCACTCAGCGGCCCGATTGTTGTTAAGTCCGTAAAAAGTGGCAAAGGAGGCGAAGCCGTCAGGTGCAAAGCGACGACGGCGGCATTCCACGTGCGACCGGAAAAAGTAAGACGACAAAATTCAAGCCGATACCCTATAAGAAGGATTGCGGAGACGACTTTCGTGGCAACCACGAAACACTTTCCAACTCGCTTACCATACTTTTCACAGTAATTTTAAGTTTTTATCTTCTCGTTTTATTTTTAATACTCGTCGAGGGAGAGGGGGCCCCCCCGGCTTGGAAACTGCGGAAATTTATATATTGTATATATTGATATTTTATAATATGTGTGAAATGCTCTTAAGCGTTGAATTTGTCGACTTTCAAACATTCCTTTCCATAGATGTTCAATGAACGTATTACGCTCGTTACCCTCGTCTTCGGACGACGAATGGAATTTGGGTAAATTTCTATTTCCAATTTTATTCAACAATTCCGTTTATGATTATTTTTCGCGTTTCATGTCTGAACTGTGGTGGACATGATACGTTTTACGGCTTCCACGTCTCTATACGGAAAACAAGTATACATGACGGAATACAAAAATACAATATTTAGTTACTATTACATTATTCATTGTTATTGAATACCACAATCCATCCTTATCACGCGCTATGAATGTTTTATCTTCTGCATGTATTTAATTGCGTTTTTGACTAAAGTTATATGGACGTTCTATAGAAACTTTGGAGATATTGGACAGGCTGATTAACAGTTAGGCGATTGTTCGAAACAAAATTCTCCTAAATTAGCTGACGGGCATTTTATCTCGTCATTTCTATCCTATCTGTACACTGTTCTATATGTACGGCAATATTAATATAATATAAATTAATATAATGTGAAAATTTAGGTAAAGATTAACCGGAAAGATATTTCCGATGAATAATAAACAAATTTACGCCTATAAATTAACATCTGGTTGATTATATGAAAACACGACATAAGTAGTATAAATAAATAAAGGCGTAGATCTCCTAACATAATATACGACATATTATCACAGGACATTCTAAACTTTGTATTTAATTAAAAAATTGATAAAGTACAAAAAACGTGAAAATGAATGAGCACGCATTTAAAAATACAAACCCTTTAAATTTAATGGAGTGAATTGTTTTTTAAGTAGTTTTTTAAATGGCCAAAAATAAACTGAAAAATACATTTTCCTTTTTAAATAAAAAAACATCGATGAAAACGAATAAAGAATTACAAGCAAATATTCTGTTTAAATTTCAAGGAGAGATATTTCACTCTTAAAGAGTGAAAATTGAGCTACTCGTCAAAGGAGTGAATTTTCTATTTAATATTATTTAATACTATTTTTAAATACTTATTATTTTTAAATATTATTTCAATAATTATTTAAATACTATTTAAGAGTGACATTTCACACTTTCTAGAGTGAAATTTCACTCCAAGAAATTTAGAGAGTTAGTAAGAAATAACTTTGAAGAAATGTCAAAAAGTAAACAAATTCAAATTACTAACAAATATAAATAGAAAAAATTACAGAATCAGACAAATTTTTAAAATTAAAAAAATAAGATATAAATAATTAACATAAATATTTCAATGTTAGAAAGTGACAATAAAATTTTCTAAATGACAAAAATTATTTAATCGAGGAAACGAATCCTTAAAAAGTTGATTTATCATGAATAGATAAATTTTACAATCACAAGTATACAAGTTTTGATTGAAATCTATTGCGATCCAATAATTCCGTCAATGTTAAGTGTAATTTCCCCGTTTACAAGGGCAGAATGCGATAACAAGTTACGTATATGCGACTCGTGCCTATTCACGATGTAGACGACGTGTAGGATCCCGAAAGTGCATAACCTCCCTATAAGCATATAGTCTGCTTCGACTCGGTGTTATACAGTTTATGCACGTAAAGGGCTCTACTATACGGCACAGGCAAGAAACGAGGATCTTCTACAATGCACGAAAGCCGGGGTTTCGACTTGCAAATCGCAAGAAACAATTTCGTGACTGCCATCTTTAAAAATAGTTCTTCGCGAGATGTTGACGTTTTTTTTTTTTTTTTAGTTTTGTAACTTTCGTTTCAAGGCAAGGCACAAATTTTGTAAATTCAGTTATATTCGACAGAAATTGCTTTTTTCACTCGTGAATTCAATAATATATGCAGTTATTTGTAATGTTCTAATAATGTCGAACATTTGTTCACATTGTTTTGAGTTAATTAATGTAAAAAAATTAATAATTTAAATAAAATTAATTGAAATTAATTAATAATAATTAAATTCAAATGTCAAATGCTCGGAAACTCATCAACATAGAAGTGAAATTCACTTATTCTGATATAGCTCATATTCGTGATGCACGCAAAGGAAAAATAATACATTCTATATTGACATGGCTATTGTAGGGTCATTATTTCACTCTGATTGTTGAGTTGGTATTCCGGAATAATTTACCTTAAGAAAATAGTACCGTTCTGTCGTTACGATTTCATCGCAATCTTCTGAAAATGTTATTCCTGTTATTATCGGGAGGTTTTTTGGAACTTCCTCAATTGAAAATTTATTCTATTTCTATTCATAGTTTATTAAACTAATCGACTATCTTCGAATTTCAACAATTCGAAAATCTTCCCTGCCATTCAATTCTTTCAATGCAATATCCAAATAAGCTGGCTTAAAATACGATCAATCATTTGAATGACGATTATAAAAGTAGAAACGAAATTGTCAGAAATGAATACTTTTAACGTGCATTCTATTTCTGCCACTGACTTGAAAACTCGTATTCAGAGATTCTTCGTGTCGCTATATCTGTGAATTCAACATCGGAAATGCAATAACTGATTGTTATAAAACAGGAATTTTTCGAATAATGCTTATCTGTCGTATGAAACAATATACACATGGCCGTACCTTTGTTATTGAGTTAGCGCCAATTACTTTGCGCTGACTCTATAAAAAAACGTGTCTTCCGTCATTTTACAGCTATATACATGAAATAATAAAATTATCTGTTTTAAATACACAAATTGTAAAATGTATACAATTATTCTGAATGCATGAAAGTGCAAATGTCATGGAAAAAATCTTATTGTTTATTATTACTTACGGGTCACACGTTGAAGGAAAAATCAAGGTTTTGATGATGAAAATCTATGGATAAATGCCGGAGTCACGAGCAATTAAATGAAGTTACATACATTTAATTGTTACACTGTTTTCTTATTTAATTCATATCGTTCATTTTTGATTAGATATAATTATGGCCCTTGCATGGTTTGTCATCTCATCTACTTTGAGTCCGTTTCTCTGAAGAGTATAACCAAATTTCAAAGTGCTCGTCACTTTCGTCACTGAGATTCTCCGGGGAAAAAATTCAAGTAGAAATGAAGAAATACATTTTGAGCAAAGTAATTTACGCCTGAAATAAAAATTGAAATTAAGTGTTCCGACGAGTCTTTATTTTCTAAACCAATGTACTGATGAAATGTATGTAAATATAATATTATTACATAATTCTTGAGAAAATCTTCCAAAATTTAAGAGTCAGCGAAAAACAATCCATAAAGTTTTGTCCGATATAATTTTCGAATTTACAAGGCCAAAATGCATAAGAATAATATAGAGAGGCATTAAATGTACAGAAATATTTTTTTCATTTTATAAACTATTGTAATTATTATGTTTAGTACAATGAATAAATCGCTCTTAAAAACCATGCTAGAAGTAAAAATTTAATTTATTCTATTTCGTTAATTGTAATTGAGATGGACATCTAACATCGGCCAATTAATTTCCATTCATCATAATTTATTACGATCCGCGTGGAATTAGGATGGTTGACTCGTATTTATTCTGAAGCTCTTAACGTAGATTAAATTCCCGTATCTCGCCGGGGCTTTTTGTATGCTAATATCGAATGACTCCAGGCCAAGGGAGTGATTTTAAAAGGACCTTTGTGAGATGTCCTTTGAAACCACTAACGAACGACGCAAGCAACCAAACACCCTACTATCTCCGAAGTGAGAACTTCAAGCAAAGCATCACTATCTAGAAGCACATCTTGCAGGACACCTTAGTTCACTGTCGAATCATCATCGTAGGCACAAACTCCTGTGACTTTTCGAGGATAAAAGAGGCCAAGTTCGATGTGGCATTAAGCGAATTGACTTATACGGAATGGAACAAAGAGTACATATAGCAAGATATATGAATTTGATACGGGAAATGACCCGTGAAAAAATGGATTAAGATATAATTATATATGAATCATATATTGTTATATCTGGATCATATATGTTCCAGATATGGTCATATATATAATTGAGATATAACGATATATGACCATATGTATACATATTATACTTATATCAGGTCAAAATCTATATATAATTTTATATCGTTATATCTGGAAGATATATGATCCAGATATAATTATATCTAATCCATTTTTTCCCGGGGAATTTGGCCATGTAATTAAGCCGGTTATTAACGTCGAACACACTTTGTTATTGTATCATTCTTCCCGCTATTCGTATAACATTCCTGATGAACACATGTGTTCGCAAACCGAGCGAAAACGACGACTTTACGATTAAAATTGCAATTATTTTGATGTCCAAATTTACTTTATACGCGGGTACATTGTATCCGATGAGTCATAAATATAAGTATTTTGTGTATATATAGATGCTTATAGTTTGTAAGAATTTTATATATAAACTTTTAGTTTTTCGCTTTTAAAGTAGTCTTTAAAAACGAAAAATATCATGATGTAACGTACATATTTTTTTCATTGGGAATATCCCTAGTAGAAAATGAGCCCAGTTTTTGTCTAGTTTCTGTCCAGTTTGCTTTTTTCCCGTGTTAAAGGTATAAGATAACTTGGCAGTGTAACAAAAAAACTGGACAAATTTAAATGTCTGGACGTTTTCATGTCTGAGAAGAATAATATGGAGGATTTTATTTGAAAAAAAAACATTCCAATAACGAATAACGATCTCTTCCAAATTATGATAAAATTATTGTAGTTTAGGGGAAAATTTTCATCTTTCTAAAAATGGTGGAAACTGTGAAATTATCGAAAAATACGTTTTTTTATGTGTAATTCTAATACAACTCGACATTGAATATTAACACAATACTGGTACTACAGTTGGTTTACAAAATGCTGCAAACACCAAACATTTTTCCCGTAAACGACAACTGTATTTTGTCCACATTTTGGAAGGGATCGTCTGGCTACGGTGTGGAAACGCAATTTTAATCTTTAAGTAAATTCTTAAAGATTTTTAAACAAAATTAATGTACACTAATTTTAAAAATAATTTTATAAATATGAAATATGAATAAAAATCCAAGACATATTATATTAAGTGAAAACAGCCAAAATTGGTCAGCCATTGGAAAATAGTCTGTATTTTCTACCTTTATAATTGCTTGAAACATAATAATTTTTGTCGAATATTCTGTCCTTTCAGATTGTAAGGGTATTTTTCGTTGTTGTTACGGCTGGATGTAACGGATGTTACAAAGGTTATTTCATTACGTTTTGCTCTTCTTTATGCCGTAAGCATTATCCTTTGTCACTTTCGTGCATTCAGAATTTTCTACATTTTACAATTCGTGTATTTAAAACATAAGATATTATTATTTCATATATAGCTGTAAAATTGCGGCAGATACATTTTTTTTAAAGAGTCAGTGCCGAGTAATTATCGAAAAATCAATACCAGAGCCCTACATATTGTTTCGTATGACTGACAACCAATTTTCGAAAAATTCCCGTTTTAACATGGAGTTATTGCATTTCCATCCGCTGTATTTGATCCATCATTTTGTATTTCACATTTTCGATATGTAATTCCGAGGTAGCGACTCAAAGAATTTCTGAATGGAAGTTTTCAAGTCAGTAGCAGGAATAAAATGCGTTAAAAGTATTCATTTCTCGCTTTTAGAATCGTCATTTTAAAAGAACGAGGCGAAAAACTTTTATTTTCATTTGTATTTTTAGCTACCTTATTATTTGGATATTATATAATAGAATGGTAAAATAGATTATCGAGTTGTTGAAATTCGAAAATATACAGTCGATTATTTAAAAAAATCGCTCTAAAACTGAAGAATACTAGCTGACTATTATCGATTCCGTCGTATACTCGGCGGTTTCGCTATCACTACAGTTTTAGGGGAGAATCGCTGACATTGTTTTAAATTTATAAGTTTTTATTGTATATTTCGTTTAGGTGCGATGTGCATTTTTAAAAGTTTTAATTAAGTGTGCTTTTGATATTAATATTTTTGAGATTTTCAACTTTTTGACAAATTTAAGAATGTTTGAACAATTTATAATTTTTTATAATATATCATTTTTTGAATTAGACATTAGGCGAACTATTGTTCTTTGTTGCAACGTTAATTGATGTTTAAAATCGCTTGAAAATGATTTTTCAACCGTTTGTAATTGTAATAAAATAAAATAAAATCGTCTTCGACGGTCACGTTAAAAAAATTAAAAGAATTAAAAGATGTATTTAAAAATGATGAACGTTTTCGGCCCAGTTTTGAATCCATCTTCAGAAAGAAACTTAAAATAAATTCCATAAACATATATATTATTGATATCAAAATGTGTACGATATTTACGCAATAGCTTAATTGGCTAAGTGGAATAAATATTGGAAAAGACAGAAAAATTGTTACAAGACCTGAAATTAAAAAAAAAAGAACATTACAATGTCTGGCTCTTATATTACTTCCAATGTTTTAGCATCTTTTTTGACTCGCCTAAAATAATGTATTGTAATGTATAATAGTTAGTTGTATGTACAGGCTAAATATCTTCAATTTATCCCAATCTCATTTTTATAATGTTTAAAATAGTTTGAGAAATAGTTACTATCCCAGCTAATAGTTACATAGCAATTACGTCACAATCACTGTTATGTAACTGTGCCAATTTTGAGGCGACATTTTAATGTAACTGTTACATAATTGTGACATAACT
>JAPYZR010002508.1:0-17002 GCA_030522945.1 Trichopria nigra
TCTATTTCTTAGGCATCTTACAAAAATATTGGACAATAAATGTCCAATAAATGGCTGCAATCTCTACCAGGGTTCTGATGTTTTTTTTTTTTTTTTTTTTTTTATAAAATGTCTATCAAAGTGGATGGCCAAATTTTTGTTTGGTCTTAAAATAGAATTAGCGAAGTGTCATATGTTTAGTAGCTTCATCTATAATCAATATTGCCTAAGTATATTTCATAAATCTGAGCTTAAATCACGAGTAAGAAACTGGTGATACTGGTAGTACGTGTAAGGATGTTCCACACTATCAATGAACCTTTTGGATATTTCCAAATCCAAGTCGAAAATAATTATAGAAAGTTCTTGGAGACTATACTCCACGATATATGTCAACCGTAAGTTATTTGCAAATTACTATTCTATGTCTTTATGAGAAAGTAATGATCAATAGGATTGGATCAATGTCTTATGGGAAATTAAGTGCTCCGCAAGACACGAGCTAGAAATTCGAGATACTTCTAGTAACAGAATCCCAGTACGTCAAATCCATGTTCTGTCGTAAAAATTATTTTTATACAAGTCCTGAAAAAAATAATCCTGATTACACTTTTTATGAATAAAAAGTATTTGAGATTTTACATCCGACTTACGAAAATCGGATAACTTGCTATAGATGAAACGTGACTGGTAAGTAAATGCTCAGTTCAAATAACTAGGCAGATTCGGCGATTTATCGTCCGCGCAGATGACCGGTGTCCTCGGTGAGGAGACGTAACATTTTGCATCTAATTTGCGGTTTCTCGCGCTTCAAGGTTGAGCGTTAGCGCGCGCCTTCGAAGGATCTCAAAGATGACCATACAAAGGCGAAGGCGGCGACGACTATCATTTTAGGTCACCCGTCCTGCCTAGATCTCAGGGACGAGGTTGCGTAGCTATGAAACCGAATCCACGTCTTTACTTTAATAAGACCCGAAAACTAGACGACCTTCCGTATATCTAGGATCCGTGGCGATTTACACCATCGCACCCGTCCTATTGAAATTTCATCAGGTTTTTTCTACGCACCCGTATAATCGCTTTCTGTGGATGAGAAAAAGCGCTCGGGGTCGCGGTACTGGTTTCGCAACTTTTTTTCATCGGCACTTTTTAAAGTGATTTTCAAGGATTCGCTAGATGTATGCGGATATATCGGTTTGAGATATGACAAATACGGTAGGATTGATCGTATTCGAATTGCGTGAATTCGGACTTCGCATTCGTTTTTGATGACTTTTCGTCACTCATTAAATATGTACATTCTGTATGGATATTCTAAATCGTACTGAATTTATGATTTTTACTTTTATTTATGAAATAAGGATATCTCTACCAAATAAAGATTTTAATGAATTAACATAATTATAGTTTAGAGTGTGACCGTTTTTTAGTAAGGGAAAAATATACTTTCTAACATTGTAAATGCATTATAAATGTTAACATCTTGGATGCATTAAAGAATTTAACATGGAATTAAGGAGAACGCGCCATTAATTTTACTGTTCCTTCTAGGGGGACACAATGAGTAGGCAACGGCATAGCTATGTTATACTGATTTTTTCTGTAGAATTTTTAGCTTCTGATATAAACATTCCGGGGTCTTAGAGGCCGTTCACTTATTTTCTGCATTCTCGATTTTTAGAACGCATGTTTTGATATATTTCCTTACACCGGTCGCATAACGTAAGCAAGCATTCTGCGTTGCTTGTTCTCTCGACCAATCTTTACCAACAATACTATAACATCACCTTATTCTAAGAGTTTTTCGAGATATGCGCCGAGAATCGCAATTCATATTATCCAAGTACAGTCCTCAATATCTAGCCACATTATATCAATCATAATGGAATACACTTTGATTGTGATTATTATTTGGGAAAATAGTCAATTTTTGATCGAAGGCAACTACTGCCTACAACTATTGCTTATCATAATTTAAAAAATTACCATATAATAAAAAATCCTATAAAATTATTACAACATCTCAAAAATTAATCAACCAAATCAAAAAATTTACATAATTGACAAAAGAAAAAAAAATTAAATGAAATTATTAAAAATTATTATGCCGACTGTGGGACATCAGTTTGTTTACCCTATAGGATATGGGACTTTCTACTGCTATTTCGAGAATTAAATTGTTATTTTTTCGTTTTTGAATAGTTATTGTTTGAGTATTACGTATGTATCTATATGTTATATTACGTGTGTATCTCTGTTTTCAACTAGATTTCTTTTTTTAATTAGTACCATATTACTTTAAACTTTTGTACTCCGATCCAGCTATCATGTACTTCGTATTTTATGTATGAAGGGTTTACCCGTTAATTCATCAATTAAATAAATGAAAACAGATGAATTTTATTCTTATAGTAAAAAAGGTGGAAATATATTTTAAATACTGATAATTTTACATGGATGGAAATAATACTTGGCTCTAATAAGCAATTGTAATAATTATATTATAATAAAATTGAGTAAAAATTATTCAACAATAGCAAAATAAATCAACTATAATAAATGTCGAAAATATTTTAATTCAAATTAAAAATGAAAATGATATTTAAAAATATTTACGAATATAAGTACAAAATAAGCAAAATGAAGTTGACTAAAATTTAAATAAATAAAAAAGTAATAATTACTTTGACAATGAATAAATTATCGTAAATATCCGTATAGCATTATTATTTGTTGTGCAACATTGTTGAGCAAATTACAGGAATTATTGGAAACATAAACAATTACAATTACAAAGAGACCATATTTTGACTACATTAACGAACGATATTATGTAATTGCAAGAAAATTTGACAATAAATGATTTGCACGTTTCTTGATGCATTTTTTGTGCGGTTCTATTTCCAGCATGACGTTCATCAGATATGAAATGACATTCACAAATTAAACAAATTAAAAAATAAAACTCATCAAAATCTAAGAATTATGTCCTATTTCATCATTCCTCCACACCGGATTCTGATAACGCATCCCGAGCCACAGTGACGTAACGTTATTGATTTCAATGCATTTTTTCCGATCGATATGCGGATTGTACAAAAGTGCGATATATCGGCACATATGTGCATACACACATGCGAGCATAACTATTAGACGGGACGCGGTGCATCGTGGCCTTGTATCGAGCCAAGAAAACACACTGCGTCGGAGTTCGTCCTGGTACACTCGAGCGAACGAACGCGACAACTATGGTTCTTATCAATCGCGCTTAAGCACAAATATAGCTGACCTAAGCGTTAACGCGCCAACGAGTCAAGTTCAGGGTCGCGACGAATGCCACGTGACTGCTTCCTATCTTTCCTCCTGTAAAGCAATATAACAGCTCGTTTGTATATATACACCGGTGTGCGCACCGTCGGAAAACAAAAACGCATTTTAACTGTTCACCTATATTTGATTAAGATACCGATGATAGCGGTTTAAAAGCTAATGAATTTTCCAATTCAAATTGCGCACTGTGTTTACGAATGCAATACATTTTGTGTAACTCTTCATTGTATTGTAAATAAATTATCGTCGACCAGGTAAAAATCGTACAATAATTATCGAAAAACAGAAGAAATGATAAAATTTGATTCATTTTAATGAAATCACGGTCAATTTGACTTGGGGTCAATTTCCTTATATGTTTTTGGGTGAACTCTACATGGTATGACTACTTTAAAAAGTAAAATAGTTATTTATATTGTTTTGCGGAAAATTTATATTGAAAAATACGTTTTTTACGTTTTTCTATGCAACAAGATAACCACGATTTTGTCCTAAAAGTTTTTCTTTTTTATATTTAAACTAACACAAGACATGTTATTATAGATCTTGTACTTTCAAAATAAGAAGGAAGTTATATTTTCCTTTTTTCTTTTTTTTTTCTTTTTTTACCATATTCATTTCTTTTTTTACCATATAAACCATGAAATTTGCTTTCATGTCGATTTATTCAGAAAATGGAAAAATTTTCAAAAGTCGGACATACTAGATCCGCCATTTTAAATTTTGCAAATATGACAAAAGTTATGTAGTAACTCCAAAAGCCTCTGCACATTCATTTTATATTAATAATAATTTACTGTTGTTGTCGTTTTCATTGTCAGACATATTCAGGAGAACAATTAAAATTTGACTACATCTTATTTTGAAAGTACAAATGCTAATGACACGTTTTGTACCGTTTTAAATATAAAAAATTAAAACTTGTGGTACAAAATCGGTACTTTGTGAAAAAAAATCTCTGTAAAGTTTTTGTATAATACGTGATATATAATTTAAATTCGGCACAAACAATGTAAATAAATATTTTTTGATTCTTTCAAGTGGTCGTATAATACATAGCAAACCCCAAAACACAAGAAAATTGATTCCAATTCGAACTCATCATGGCTTCGTTAAAATTAATGGCAACAGTATCATATTTTTTGTGATTCAGGCATTAATTCGTTAAAGAAGATCCATTAAAATATAATGAGGTTTGTTAAATAAAGGAATGATAAAAAACATGTCAACAGCATTATTATTATTATTATTATTATTATTATTATTATTATTATTATTATTATTATTATTCTTATTATTATTATTATTATTATTATTATAAATATTATTGTTATTTAATGTTATAATACTTAAATATTTATGATCTCTAAAGCAACCATCTAAAAGAAATTGTTTAATTGTAATAAATAAAATAAAAAATTTTATTGTTGAATATGAAATGAGATAGTATCAAGTTTAGTTTGATGTAAAATGTTTTTAAATTATGTTTTAATGAAGGACATTGGAAATCTAATGTAGAATCATTAAATGCGCCAACATTCTTTATTATTAAGTGAAAAAATTATATAGGATGACATTTTATCTGCGAATCTACGATGGCTCACCAATACAGCATATCGATAGAGCAAACATTTTTAGTTTGCGGATAATGAAAGCTTCGCACATACTGAATCTTCGTTGTAATAATAAAAATATGTCAGCAAAATTATATATAAGAACAATTTTATGATATTTGATATAAATGCATTACATATATATAATGATTTTTTAAATTTATTTTAAATTTATGAAGAAATCTAAACATTAATTCTATACTACTTTAAAAAAATATTATTGTTTCAAAGTGAGAAATGATGTAATATGAAACATACATCAGTTGGATATTTACACATCAATTATGACTGCAGAATTTATCAAAATTCCGAGAACTCTTGAACTCGAAGAAGCATGTAATGCTAATTTATAAATTGACGCAAACGAATAAATTAAGTTATTAAAAAAATTGTAAGCTGAATAACATTTCGCATTTGGCGCTTAAGGTAAACGGAACGGCAATTTAAAATTGTTAAACCAAATCGTAATAATTACAAATATAAAAGGTATAGATTATTTATGAATACAGCAATTTACAAAAATTTCGAAAACCAAAAGTTTCGAAACAATTATGAATAATAAATTATAATGCGGTACAAGTCAAAATTTGAAAAAATGGCACATTTCATATCATTGCAATAACATTGTAGAGGAATGATGCAAACTTCGCAAATAAACAAAAGTGTATCGCTCGAATAATAGAAATACTGGTCGTAAAAACGTTTTACTTCTCGACGAATGAATCAAGTTCAAGGTCTCATTGCGACAAGAACCACGTGACTATCGCCTATCTCCCGTGCGACATGCACGTATATGATAATGTTAAATGACGTACTATTTTTTCAAATCAAGACATTCATTAATGATAACTCATAAATATGTCACATTCGCGTCATTTTAATGAAAATACTGTTTCAAAAATGATCAAAATGAATTTTATGCCTTTAAATTTCATGCAGTTTCAATAAGTTACAATAAATGCAAGGAAATCACCGATACCGAAACTTATTACTAAAATACATGTCACACATTCGGAAATAACGCGCACTTGTTAGCTGGCGATTATTGAAGGTCGCACGTGCCTTTTTACCCGTTCGAGTTTTGTAATAATTTTTGATCTTTTTGATACGTTCATATTATATATATTACATACGGCTTCCTCTCCACTTTTTTACGTAAATAAAACGTAATGTGCATAATATTATGAAAATTTAAGCTTCAAATGTTACATTCGTTTAGTATTTCAAATCATCTGATTTAGAAACGCAATTTTTGCATGGACTATTGAAGTACTCCAATGTTAAACCTTTAAAACTTTTAAACTAAACCTTGGGCATATATTGTTAGTTGTATGTGAAATTTTTATGTGAAATAATATAGTTGTTCAATTACATAAATGAACTGCGAGTCTTTATACCAATAATGTTACATTTATTTCATGGTCTAAAAATTTAAGAGTTTAAAAATTATCAAAATTTTATGGTTTGTACGTATATTTAAAAAAATATGCAATCAATAAGTAGAAGTACTTACAATAAATTTATATTTATTTAATTTAGAAAAGATTTTTAAAAGACAAATATTTTTTGTTTAATTTCGGATTACACTACATAAAATTCAATTTTAAATTATACCTTAAAAAAGTAAAATATTAATTCAAAAACAATTTACTCAGTAAAATAATCGATTTTATGAAAACGAACGATTATTTGTAACCTACGTATTATTTGTCCCAAGAATCGGAGACTTATCATTGCATTGATACAAGTAACCAGTAACAACGGTATAAAGCTTCAGTTACATTTCGATCACAGAAAATTCCGAAAGAAATTTTTAACAGTGATGCGTAATGTACTATTGCGACAAAAAAGTTTTACGTAGCTGTTGCGCAATAAGGTATAAATATATATATTATGAAAAAAAAAAAAAAATTTATGACATACACTTGAAACACGTGGGAGCACAAAACACGTGCGTTACCTTACTTTGACATTGTATTTACTTTTGTAATTAATACCTGTAATCCCTGAGTGTTATCGGAATTAAAGTATAAAGCAGAGAAGCATTTATGTAATTTTTATTTTCCAATAAAGGTTATTACGTACTTCGTAATTCGTTATCTATAATGTATAGATAATTTTCATAGCTCCGGTATTCCCGCGCGGTATTTTCATATTCTTTTTCCGTATTTTCACTTATAATAATGACTAATTCATCATTTATATTTCCCAGATGTCAAAAGCATCGATTGTGGGTAGATTACTTTCGCACTTTAAAATTTTTTTTCAATACTAGAATATTGAACGCAGAAGGAATTATCTATATTCCTTCTATGAATACTAAACATTTTGTGTTCATATAGAAGGTGTTTATTAATTAGAGGTTGTGCACAAAACTCTACATTTCTTGACATTGTATCGTATTCATCTGTGAAATCTCATGAAATTATAAATTAACGTCGTTAACATTTAGTAATTTAATTGCAGTTTAATTATTTAAACGCAATTTTATAACCATGCCTAAGAACTTATGACCCTCACGTCTAATTTATTGAAGTTCATACAATAAATTATGTTTTTCAGGTATGCTTTTCTCTTTTTTTACTTTTAAAAGTCGAGGGTGTTCAGAATAAAAATTGCAATATTGTCAATTTCAAGACTATGCCAGGAGATTTTAAATCCGATTCCTACAATGGAAAATTGAAACACGCATAACGTAATCACGTGGCGCGTATAGTTTATAAATGACATTGAATCGTTTTCTGACGAACACGAATGATACGCCTGTCAATTTGAAGAGCGAAGATGAGCAGTCAAGGTCATTCGTACACTAGTCGTTTGAATATGAATTGTGCCAATTATTAAGCTCACCTTCGTCCGTGGCACTTCTGTTTGTTCGCTAATTGCCCAGAATGATTCCAGAAGACCCTGCAATCTAAGTTCTTATTTTCTTAAAGGGCAACAAGGATGCTACATTTTTCGTTGTTCACTTTTTAATAAACGAAAAAAAATTTAAGGAAAATTAAAGAGAGAAAGATAAGTATTCGTAAAACAACAATAGAAATTGCTAAAGTTGACAAAAATGATTAATAATTGCATTCCATTGTTTTAAAGGGCAAAATTGGCATCAAAAATATAAACCAGAACCATGAAACTTAAAATAAAATTGACAAATGTTAATGTCAAAACAATTACTGTGAATATCAATTATTTTATATCTCCCTTTATTGCGGAAATAACTAAAATAAAAAAAATAATGAAAATTACAAAAAGCAATTACAATCTAAAACCGAGATATTCCATATCTATAAACCCAAGAGGGACTATTTATCATAAATAAATGTTAATTTGACACACAAATGACGTGAATTGCAGTAGCTTGTAAAAACGGTTTTATCAGAGGAAAAGCTGTATCAAATGTGCGACGGGAACAGGAACCGAAAGCAATGGCGGATGTTGCGGTCGTCGGGCAAAGGACGTAATATGGCAAGATCCGTGTGACATTAAGAACAATGTCTCGACAAAGTAAGTAACACGGGACATTTGTGGTTAGTATGAGCTGCTTTGCATCTCGCACCTTCAACATTTCCCGTGGTACATATATACTATACATATGAAAAGACGGAAGTCATATCAAACACATGATTGGCTGATACCTTATAATAACCATTGTTCAAGCTTAAGAAATTTCTCAAGCAGAACTTCTATAGGCTTTTTAGATTAATTTTTTGGAAACATAAAATGGATACACATCTGTTCTGCAACAGAACTTTTCGTTTTAAGCAAAACTGGTTTAATAGTAAAAAATATAAATTTGAAGTGAATAAAAGTCTTCACAATAAGTTTCGTCCTTGTATGGAAACCTTGTAATAAAATATAGTAAATTCGTATATTACTATAGTTGTAATTATTCAAACGTGAATATAGTATTTAATAGTCCTTACTAGTTTAAGGGCGACATGAAATTTCATATAGTGTTCATAATATCAAACATTTGTATTTTTTAACGCATTTAAAGCAAATCATTTTTATTAATGATCCAAATTAGTACGAACGCAATTGGATTGATTATAAATTCAAACGAGGAAAGAATGCATGGTATTATGACATTAACGCGTCTGGCCTCTTTTAAAACATTGGCCATTGTCAAATTACAGGGCGTTAATCCAGAAGATGAAATTTGCATAATTCTAGGAAATTAACGACAGATGCGAGCAAATCTCTACATCTGCAGGAATCGATTGATCGTTTGCAAACAGTGCATTATACCGGGATAGTTTATGGCATAATTATAGTCGTTTCGTTCGTTTTTTCTTTAATCCTACAAGCGATTAATAATTGCAGCATTTACTATCAGGAGCACAAGGACGCCAAGGGACCTAATTGCGGTGAGAGGTTAGCGGTACTAGAAGTGCGTCAGAATATCGATTTCTATCAATCATTAAATCAAGGCACTTATTTGTATTTAAGGCCATGTAAGCGAACTATTTATATGCTTGATACAGGTGGTGTTTGAATACAAAAACAAAATACTCCAACATACTTTAAGAATTATTGAACATTCAATTTATCAAATTTAAAAACTTTAATTTTAACAATGAATTATCCTTCTAAGTTTTACTTAGAATTCTGGACAAAAATAAAAACAGAAAAGTCGAGTTCCTATCATGTTATATCAAAAACAATAGCTGATCAGTTGTACGTAACTAAATGAAAGAATATAACAAAATAATGCTAATTTGAAAGACAGAATATCGGCTAATTTTATTAATTGTATTTCCAAAATTAATATTATTTAATTTATTTTCATAATTTATTAAAGTCTTTGTATCTTATTATTTACTTTATTGTTTTTTATGGTTTTCAAGCAAAGAAAAAAATAAAGAAAAGTCCATAAATATCAAATGTAAACAAATGTCACATCTTAAAACATATCATTATTCGAAGATACATATGATTTATTAATTTTCAAACGTGAAACCATCACTGCCATTTTAAATATTACTCGAATCCATGTAGTCAAGTCATAAAGTGTGAAGAATATCCTGGATACTGAATCATAACACTTTTATAAACTTCATTGAACCGTAATTAAAATGGAATATATTCCAGCTTAAGAACGGATGTTGCTAAAATGCAAGGTAAACATTGACACTTATCACATTCCAAGTGTTTGTCAATTTCCAGCCGTCAGAAACTGTTTTTTATAATACTCATATTTCAAATCGTTGGACAAAGTTGGCACATTTTCTACAACGTTAAAGTGCCTGACAAAAGGACAAGAACTTCGACCACAACATTCTTTAGTCATAATACTGCGACCATGAAAGTATGATATTATATCTCGATTTAGGATTTTTTTTATTTTGCATTTTCAAAAACCGACAAAATAACGATAGGAAATTGATATATACACATATGTCATATATATATGTATGAGTATATAACATTTAAAATCATATTAATTGAATTTCGAATTGAAAATAACAGATTTTCGGATTTTACTAAATTACCTTCAAATATCAAATTTCTAAATGATCAACAAATTGATACTCTGCAATACCTATATATAAACCTCTATAACTCTAGTCATTGCTGAAATGGATTTTTTGCCCATAAACTACATCTCCTAAACTATACTTTTACACTCTTATGATTTTTTAAATTGATTTGAATCATATGTATAATTTCATGTTCCTTGAAGAGAACTACAAAAAAAATTTCAGATTAACTATCTGTGTCGTGAATATATATATATATATTTTTTTTTTTTCGTAACACTTAAAATACGGAAAGGTAATTGTTACCATACGCACAGTAAAAACATTCAAAAGTACAGTTAATTTTACCATTATTCTCATGATGAAAGTTAGTCCTTAGAAAATTAAATGCTATGGTAACATCTTCAAGGAAATTTCTCCTCATATACATTATCAGGACTGTCTACCACGATAATAATGACACTATTGAAGTAAGTAAAATTTTAATGCTGTTCATTTAGGAATAATCTTCTCTCAAGGGCGTAATTTACGAACAAAGGATGCGCTATACTTCACTCATACACTGTAAAAAAATAAGTTGGTTATATTTATTGTAAGTATTTAATAATGTAATACTTTATCATGCAGAACTTCAGAGATAATCCAACCTTTATAAAAGATATCACCTGTAGATTCTGAACAAGTACAATCGATCAGATTTTCTAAAAATTTAATTTCATTGCATTTCAGAATGATTCTTTAAATCTTTATAAAAAATTAGACCTATCAAATAGTATATACACTGAAAAAAAATTTGTTATTTTCAAGTAAATATTTACTTGAATTAAGAAAATATTCCCTTCTTTTTAGTAAATCTTACTTAATTCAAGAAAATCTTTTCTTAATTCAAGAAAATCTTTTCTTAATTCAAGTTAAATCTTAATTTACTTGAAAATAACAAATTTTTTTCAGTGTATTAATTTTTATTAATACAACGGACATAATTTTACCATCTGGGGTAGTGCATGACAATAGAAACGAACTTGCCGTAATGTGCTAGTGTATGATAAAGTGATAGTAAATGTGGCAATTTTTCTGAACGTTCGATCGCAAGAGAATTAAAGTAAATGCCCGTATTTTATTGTATATTCACAATTTCATCGGTATGGCGCGTTAACTCTTTTTGTTAAGTGCTTTTGCATGATACCGTTACTATACAGTAAGATAACCCACTACCTATCACCATGATTTAAGATAATACAATAGTAGACAATTAAAGTTCGACAATGATGAAGATTTTTTTTCTTTTCAATCTCCTAATCATTATATCCAGGTTACTTTCTTGTACCTCTACAAATGTATAACGACATCTTATCACTAATAGGTCGACAGTTTTATCTCTGTACATAACACCAACAATTTTTGGTCAAATCTTCAACCATTAAGACGTAAGTGTAGCAACAATGTTTTCCTTTAAAGTAGTAGGTTTTAATAATGACTTATTCAAAGAAACATGAGCTCCTGAGTAGGGTTGGTAGACTCCAGCAGTCACCGGCAGGCAGCTAATAAATTAATGGAGCGCGTGAGCGGGTACATGTAGCCCCCATATATACAACGTATCACATAATTGTGTAACGGATCGGCGGGAAATTTATGCGAGATCGCGCACAATCCCGATATTGCGTAAGCCCTGCGGCAGAACTGGAATAGCGGGAACTGGTCTGTCGTCGATTTAATTGTCGCGTCTTAATCGGTCGTCGCTCGACCTCCGTCTCTTAGGTAACAGGCGAGTTTTGTCATTCGTGCACCTTAAAGCGAGATCAGACTCGCCATTCTTCGAGGCGTCCCTGAATCTGAAATCCTTCGAAGGCGCATTTTTGCTCATATCTCTTTTGAATGAATGGATCGCGAAAGATCCACAGCAAGATAAATTACTATCGTTACAAAAGTTTTTGTCGAGGCTCTTTATACTCTACGCACGTTATTGCCGATTCAGGAAATTGCTCGCGCGACGAGAACTCGCGCTGGATCATGTGCGCCGGATCATTCAAGTTTCGCGAACTTTATGAACTCTCGAACGATTTACGGGTATCATCAATGTGTATTTCATATTTATAGCCCAGTATAACATTTCCGAAGTATTTCATGTGCATATCTGAAAATATTTGGACTTATAAGACATCACCATTTGGCACCTTACAGTGTAATTGCGTACAAAAGCGACAGTTTTGAATTATGTATGTACATCGTTCCGCGCTTCATAAAAGCTGCGACGTTTATATATATATTTACATCGTACGTCGCAGAGAAAATTCGCCGTTTATATATACTTTTATATTCGACCCAGGGGAACATGGAAAGAGCCATGTAACGAAAACAATTACCAAGACAATATAAGAGGACCAGTTGCAGATGAATAGGTTACACATCAAGAATTATGTATATAGTATTCATTTGTGCATATAATACGTAAATAATGTAGATGCAATCGTATACAATAAATAAATATATAACCGAATTTATGAAAATCTGAACAATTGAAAAGCAAAATTTTTAAGTACCGTTTCATAATATAGTCTTTTGTCTGTTTAGAATGATTAATAATCTCTTGTAGAAAGGTATTTTTTTAACGTGATATTCAATGTAATTGTCAATTTCGGTGAAATGCTTTTGTATTTCTAAGTCTTAAATATATGTCATAAATTTAGTAAAATTGCCTAAAATATAAAGTTATCCAAATGTCTTTAACAATGATTTATTGCTAAACAAAAAATGGTTATATATATTTCCAATAAAATGCTACTATGTAGAGCTATTTAACGATGAACAGCAATTTCGGTGGACCCAATTGACCGTTATAGGCAATAAAAAGTTTTTCACTCCTGAACACAGGCGTACATATATATATTTACATTCTTTTTGGCGAGTTGAGTAAAGACCTGACACATTACGCATCAGTTGTGGTAATTTATGACTCGAGCATTTAAGATAATTTACAGCATCGCATCCAGCGCGTTTCATTCGACAGACATACTGAAGTTAAATACACAATATGTTTCAACGTCAATTGAAGTATGCAAGTAAAATAATAGTGGTATAGGATGACATCGATTGAAAATAATTCAAACAAATAGACTGGATGTATATTGTAACATCGACATATTGATGCATTAAGTTGGCCAGTTTTTTGACAGGATTCCTTATTAGCCTATATATATTGTCTGTAGCAAATGAGCATTAACTATTATTTTCTTTAAGTAAAGTTATACCTGCTTATTATTAATAATTATTAATAATCCATTTCGTTCTGAACTGGATTATTAATAATAATCCAGGGCCCGGCCAGGATCGGCGTTTCATGCCAGGTATTAGCCCGGGCAATTTCCACACGGGTTTCGATATAAAATATACGAAATGAATTTACTTAAATGAACAAAAATAGTCCGACAAGCGTTAATGCAATTAAAACGATTAATTACTCAATATACCGAGTGTCTCAGACCACCCGTACCACCCTTTTAAAAGGTAGGGATGTGTATGTACAAATAAATGTTTCAGACACAAATTTCACCTTTATTAGACCTTGACATGACCTTGTTGAAAATATCGTATAAATATCGTATTGAACGTAAAATTTTCCGCTCTTTTCAAATCCGAGGTCAAAAGTAGGGGTTCCCATTTAAAAAAATAAACTTGACCTTGAAATAACCTCAAAGGTCATGTTCAAGGTCAAATTCAATGGTACCATAAAATAGATCTCCAGAAATCCTGCAAATGTTGTCTGAACCATTTTTTTTTACAAACACAACCCTACCTTTTAATAGGGTGGTACGGGTGGTCTGATACCCCCGGTATGACAGTCCACATTAATTCTCCTAAGAGTTACAAGTTCTGAATTACGCGCGTGCCATTTATGTAAAAGGATTACTTATAAAGCATCACGTTTATTTCAAATTCAAATTACATATCTTCTCATACACTGAAGGCATATTTCACGCTTATTGAAAGTGCTGCTTTCAACGAATTAATATTCTGTATGCAATATTCAAAATAATGACACAAACGAAGATATCCAACTTTATCTAGCTACAATAAAGCAATTTTAACCATACAAATTTTCTCAGTTGAGTGGTTGAGTAAAATCACATCAAATCAAACATATCAAATACTCGAAGGAATATAATATAATGCACCCAAACGCTTTCATTGAAATTCCAAAAAATCTGGATCCACTGATTGCATAGGCGTAATTAACCGAATGTCGCCTTTGACTGATGTTCCCTATTCCTGATGAATATCAATCCACCCTAGTAATCATATTTCAATTAAAATTTTAAACCCATGTTGTATTGAAAATTGTTACGAATGCATGTAAACTATGTTTAGATAAAAACTTACCTCATCGAAAGCAATACTCAATCCGGATAAAAAATGCCAGTTGTACATATTCCGGCTTTATATTAAGAAAGCTATCTCTACCACTGACACCATGATACAGTACTATTCATTCTTGTGTGTGAGTAGTGTGATACCCCATTCTTCGTTATATTCATTTTTTTTTGTCACCACGGATTTAGCAAAATCATAAAAATGTTTGTTCTTAAATCTAAAACTGTTACTATAAGTAGACACTTTCAACATTAGTTAGTGAATTGAACCTGCGAACCATTGCTCACACCATCTTTGTGCCGTCTAAACATTTTCAGCTACCGAAGATTTTAGATTGGATTAAATATACAGCAGGAAGTGAATAATTTAATTTGGTTTCTGTAATTGGATTATGTATGTAAAATTTATATAAAGTTGGAGAGTTTTTTTATTTTTACCGAATGCCTCCATGTGTAAAAATGAAAACCAACGCATATTTTGTTATCTCTATAGCCTCGGTTAGTACTGACAATTGTGCGCTTTCAAATATGGTTGCGAGTTCTCACCACTTTCATTTATCAAACGTAGTGCGATCCAATCCCATAAGTTCATTATTGCAAACGCCATAAATTCCGTGATAAGTGATTGTCGCTTGAATATACATTAATACCTAGAAAATAATGCCATTTGTTAACTCGGAAAAAAACAAAAAATGATACATTTGTGAGGACTCAATACATACAGAGGTAATGTACACATTCTTGTGGCAAATCGTGATAAAAAATCCTCCATGAAATAAATTATAATTATTCCGACTATTCTGATTACAACACGATTATTCGTGGTTTCATTGAAAATCTTGGAATGTTGTGTCTTCCCTTTGATTGTGACCGTACTTGATTTCTACATAATATCATTTTTAACGAAAGATATGCGCCGAATTTTGCACGGCCTTTATGCCGTGACCAACTCGGATTCTTAAGCGAAACAAATCGTTTTCCAAATATGAATCTTTTCAATACGCGATTCGAGGCGACTGCTGTTTCAAATCGCTCTCTAAATTTACAAAGTGGAAAAATCAGTTCTATGCTAAATGACAGAAGAGACATTATCCATCCAACTCCGAGAACCACTCCTAACTGAAGAAGTAAAGCGCTTGGAGTTGATCTCCTATTTTCATCGTAAAACTTCATTACTAAACTTCTTAATACGGGTACTCTGTTGCCGAAAACAACATGTCTGTCATAAGAAAATTTAATTATACCACTTTCCACCATACGTGTATATCCCTCGGTGAAGCGTTTTGCATACGGCGATTTTGCCCTGTAGACTATAGTACTCCACATTTCTGGAAATTCTTGATAAAGATAATACATACGTGTTTCTTCGGCGAGGTCGTTAATCTCTTCTACGATAGGTTTTGTCAGAGAAAGCGTAAGGAAACATGTAGCGTTTATTTGGTCAAAAACCATGACCGCGCACTCTTTATAATTGACATTGATGTTCATCAATTTTGACTTTTCATACATAGCCTCCAGTAATCGGTTTTCGCCTGAACCAAAAAACCAAAATTGTGGAATTTTATATAAATCTACGAATGGTATATTTTTATTTGCAACATCTTGTAATGTTTCCAACCGTCCTTGCTCAGTCCTGATTACATCAATGGTCGTCATGTTTTCAAGGACAATGGGTCCTAACGTTATAGAAATAATCAAAATAAAGGCGAAGGTTATACGTTCTACCGGAAACTGCGGCTCATCGGCGCTTGATCCCAGTAAAGCAGCTAAGATGTTTGCTGGTTGCCAGTAAGAAGCATGGAAACTCAGATATCGAGATGCAATAACGGTACATATTATTATTCCAATCATTCCTATAGCGTATGATACAATATCTTCTGATACACTGACCTTATTTTCGAGGACAGAACGGAAGTATTAAATTTTTAGTTTTAAAATAACCCTTTAAAGGTGAGACACTGATTGGCATTGCATAATACTCGATTTCACCGCCATACAGATTCCATATCTTATCATTGTATTTAGGCTTATGCATCTTATTCAGTTTTATGTTATTTATATACAAAGAAGTCAATGTATCAAGTTTCAGATTATATGTGAAGTTCATCATTGCCGACATATATTGAATTTCTAATATACCTGGTCCGTCTACGTGAACTATCTTTCCACTTTTATTAAGTTTAACATTTATAGTAGATATTGGCAAACCGACATTCAACGTAGCTCCGTTAAG
>JAPYZR010002509.1:0-25804 GCA_030522945.1 Trichopria nigra
GGGGGGGATTCTTAATAGGTTAAGGGAGAAAGAGACGAACCGAAATCGTTCATAACGATACAAGCGTAGCCTTCGAGGAAAGTAAGAATGTTGACTAAGCCATGCCTGGTCCATTCTGTTGGTTACAGAGTGATGCGCGAAATCGTTTCGACGTCAATTCGAGGCGAGACTTTCTCTTCTGGTAAATTGCGAGATTTTGTCCTTGGGACGTCTTTTCATGAAAAACGGTCGAAAATTTATAATCCTCTTTGTCGAATCTCGACAATACGATAAAAAACATCGTTGTCAGATCTATAGATTCTGAAAGAGTAAAACAGGCTTGAAAATTGAATCGAAAAAATACTTCGTCGTTAATGAATTAATTAATCTGACAACGAGGTTTTTTATCGTATTGTCGAGATTCAACAAAGTCGACATAACCACAAAAGTCACCCCATTCTTGTCGAATATAAATTTCAAAATTCCCGTACGGGATTTCTACTACAATAAAACATGTTTCTTTCTTGTTTAAAATTTTTGCTGTGCCGCTCATTTTTTTTCTTAGAAACTATTTTGATTCCAAAAAACAACTTTATCGTATGTGGGATTTTACGCGAAATTCCCACATGGGATCCCATATGGGAATTTTCAGTAGGGATACCACTTGACAGCATGGACCAGCTGGCGGACAATGGATGTTCGCGGAATTTTGCGAAAACACCAATATGATCGATGCCGACGATGGAAATTTTGTCGTTCAGCGATTGGTGTCGTGTTTTAAAACGAACATGGTTACGGGCTTTCTTCCTTATTTCTTTCGAAGGCGAAACGTGAAAATTCTGTATAATTTCAGGACAGAAAGGAAGCTATTTAGGAAATGGGTTTTTCTAGAATCGACAAAAGAAAATGGGATATTTTTAAGGATTCCTCAATTTTTGACTGCGCAAAATCGCGTTTCGAAAGTTCTTGAAGACGTCGATAACAATGTCTAACCTCAAAGCAGTCTAAAGATATATGGCAAGTTTAAAGTTAGGTGTACAAAACGAAATTGTTTGCCGCGATCAGGTTGTTTTGAGATTAGACAAGATCGTTGGACATTGAGAAACGCGAGCAATTTGAACGAAATTAAGATCAAGATCGTATGATTTACGATTAATCCGATTGTCGTACGTTGTGCCATAACGTAATGATGAATTCGTAATATTGAGCAATCGCGGATTGACGCAAGAAAGGACACGATTTGTTGCGTTATAAGAATCTTGAAGATTATAAAAAGGAAACTCTCGTAAATATTCTATGTAATGCATTCGAAACTTTGTGATAAAGCAATTTGATGAAAGACAGATCGCGAGTGGTGCGACCGGGAGAACGACGAGGTATTAGTAAGGAAGGAGCGATGAGATGCTACACCCACACACACACACACACACACGTACAACGGACACACGAATTTTTCGGAACTATATATATACATAATATAAATATATGAGACGACGAGAGCGTGGGCGAAGGCGATTGTCGGCGAGTAACGTATTGTTATTATTGTAAATGTGTCACATACGAGAATAGTATGCATAAAAAAAATGAAAGAACGAAACACGTTGGAGAAAATAAATTGAAAAACTTCGATATTTCCATACCGACCGCGACGAGGTGGAATGTTGGGATTTTTATTTCGGTTGACCGGCAAAGTGGCCGCCGTTATTTTTTCAATGGCCGAAGTTTCGGGCGAATCGTCATCGCGGATCGACGGGGCGAGAATTTTGTTCGATTCGTGTATTTTTTTCTTTTCTTTTTTACTATCGCGTCACCCTTTCAAGGCGGCTTCCATGTGAGCGACGATGCTTTTTTTATGATATATTTTTTTTTTTTTTAACAAAATCATGTCTGCTTCCAACTATGATTTCACTGCCTTCGTCTTTCCTCGGGAATATCGTTCCACTGCCGTTATTATTATTGTTATCGCACAATCGGTGACTTTCGGGGAAAAGTTCTCGGCTCGTCGACCACGAAGGAGTGCAGAGCGCCGGTACACTTATACGTGAAAGATTTTACCGATGATTACAGTCCGTGAGGCATTTTCCGCGACGACCGCGATTGATTCGCTTTCGAACCGCTGCGAAGCCATTCTGTACATAAAGCGTGTACGTCTGCGTCGAAAAATGGACCAAGTGAAGCATATAGATGAAGAAGAAGAAGAAGAAGAAAATACGTGCACGCAATGGAGCCGAAAGCTCCGAAGTCGCCAAGATAGGTCGATAGAGTCTTGTATAATTACAGATATACAATTATTAATAATCGTAATGTTAATAATCATAAGAGAGAATCGTGCGAACGAAGCGTAGGACATAAACTCGTCGTCGTCCTCTCCGAAAACAATGCTTTCTTCGGGGGTCGCGTGTCTTTCGCATCGGGACGAAAACGAAGCATATTCGAAGCGATCGCCGCTGTCGTCGCGAAGTCGGACTCGTGTATACGGCGCATTTTCAACGCGAGCGACGATTTTTCGGGCGAATACAGTACTACATTTTGGCCCCGTCCAAATCTGTATACTTTTCGCTATGACAAAATGGCGACTGGGGTCCACGGCTAGAGAAAGACGGATGAGAGTAAACTGACAGATTTCGAGAGAGACGTAGATTGGTACAGATTTGAGCAGGGCATATCGTATATACGCATACGCGTGACGAATGCAGTATGTCGCTTTCGTGAAAAGGCGCCTTTATCGTATTTTGACGACGATGATATTTTGTACGATACGGCTTCGTCGTACACCTGTCCCCGAATTTACGGGGATCGTACGTTTTCGAGAAGGACTATAGAAACATTCCACCACGGTCGCATGGTATTATTTTTCTGTATCCCTGTATCTATAAAGAACAAAAGTATTATACATAATAACATTAACGACGATGGACTAAAAGTTACGAATAATACGATTATTATTATTATTACGATTAACTTCGCCGCTTTGATTTCACTGGTAATCGGTATAAGGTCTTCGACTATGATTATCATTAACTAATCATAACGATACATTGTACTTGTCGCTGTTATATACATATATATATTAAACACAATATATTAATTTAATAACAATAAAGAAAATGTGAAAATTATGTACTCATTCAGACCCTGACGAAAGACACTTTGTTGCGTTTGAATGCGCATTTTTCGTAAGTATGTATATGGTACCTATATATAAATACTCCATCTTATCATTGTGTTACGAATCCGTCGTCATATCTTTGACATTCAAAATGGCGGACCAAAATCTTTGTGTCTATCGCTGTTGTACTAAGCTCGCATTTTTCTGGATCATATTCTTTCAGGATCCCCCATTCAGGAGAATTACCCACATGGAATAGAATGGAATAGAATAGAATAGGATTGAATTGAATTAAATTTATAAACCACTTTACTTTTTTTAACGTATATGTACTTTAAGTATACAGTATGATTAATAAAAAAGTATCCGATCGAGAAATAGATCTGGAATCATCTCAAATGGAATGTTTTAAATTGAACATTCTTCTCGATAAATATTTCTATTCCAACAACATTGTATATAAGCGCGTTTCTGAAGATATTCCCGGGTTATTATCGCAAAATATATCAAATGAAATCTTGCAGAAACATTTCAGAAATGTAACAATGTTAGGATGTTTCGTGAGAAATATCGCGTATTATTTCGAATGATACATTCTGGAAACAATTTCTTTTGCTTAAACTCACGTTTACACGCGTAAACGCGACGCAAATTAATTTAAAATGTATCGAAAACGAAATGTTTTGGAGATATATGAAAGAAAATTAATGTAAATTAATTTATTCGATAACCGAGATAAATGACCTATCGAACGTCATTCGTAGTACAGAGCGAATATCGTTCCAGTTGCGTAGAGAGAATTATTTTCGTAATTGTAGTGGGAATACGTGTCCCTTTCGCCGTCCCACAGACGGCCCACGCTGGCGTAAATTCCTTGATCTAATTTTTCGTAAATCGATACCAACACGACGAATTTGTACCTGAAAAACAAACGTATCAAATATCGAATCGTCAACCATTACAAAACTGTAGCTACATTTTTTAATATTTTTTCCGAGTGGGAAATTGTATAATTGACGCATTCCGTATGAAATTTTCGACATTTTTTATGTCACTTAAGATTCAATGAAAGGTTCGAATGCGATTTTTTTTTACATTTCTATTCTAAATAAGTGTTTAGACGAAATAAAATTTAATAGATCGTAAAATGTTCTGATAGTGACCTTGGATTTGACCTTAACCATGAAGATTATTTCAAGGTCAAGTCAATTTTTTTCAAATACAAACCTCAAATTTTTATCGCGGATTCGAAAAGAGCAAAAACTTTTATGTCCGAATATGATCTTGACTATGACCTTGAAGTTCTTTCACCTCCGGGACGAAGGTGAAGGTATAACTAGGAAAATTTCTTCCGACAACGTTTTTTTTTGTGACTCGTATTATCAATGTTCTTTGTTTCAATACAGCGGATAAAGAAATTTCCATGAAAATATGAAACACGAAAACAATAGATTTTATCCTTGCAGTGACCTTCAAGGTCATATAGTCAAGATCACATTCGGACGTAAAATTTTCCCCACTTTTCGAATCCGCGATAAAAATTTGTGATTTCTAATTGAATAAATTGACTTGACCTTGATGTAACCTTCAAGGTCAAATCCAAGGTCACTAACAGATTGCGCGCGCAAAATCGTACAGCTGGCATGGAAAGTTGGAATTTGTATTTTTTTATTCTTGCGAATCCTAGCTCAATCGTGAACCGATTGTGCTGAAATTTTATGTAATTCATTCAGGCCTTAAAAAAAAAAACTCTAATTTGAGTACCTGTCGAAATCTTTCTTGTACAAACGTAGTCTAACTTCCGTCGCGATATTGGCGGCATATTTCGGGGACAGATCCGGATCGTATGTTACGTTTTGCAGCATCAAATCCATTACTTGCTTAAGAACTTTATCAGCGATATTGACCTTCCAGGGATTGTAAGATTCCAGTCTGTAATTGTTTTGATATTTCGGAACCTATAAAGTGCGACAAGTCAACTATTCTATTTTCTGCCTCAGATTCAAACAGATGTATGTATATGTATAAATATAACGGTTTAAATTGTATTGTCTTCATCTAAAAGACAAAGATAGGATTTCATTAAAGTGAAAGATGGCAGCTAGAAAAAGAGAATTAAAACGAAAATAAAGCACAACATATCTGCAAAGCTCCATTACAATCATCGAGTGACATTATTTTTCAAATTTGAAAATGTATTACACGTATCGCAAACCAAAAATGGAAAATAATTGAAAGCAACAAGATAAGCGAAAAAAGATTGGTAACTAAACTTTTTATTTTTTAATGCGGCATTCAAAAGAATTTTGAAATAAATAAATTTTGTAAATTATTCAATTTCATCCAATCCCACCAAATTCGAAGAAATTACGGAATTGTCATTGAATTGAATGATAATTGAATTTCATATTTGTCGAAATGATCAGCGAATCGAATAAGAATTCTGGAAATACGTGAAATATTTTATAAAAAAACGGATCCGTTTCTGTTTACAAAAAAAAAAAAGTATTAAAAAGAATTCGATTAGTTTTGAACCTGAATACTTCTGAATACTTCCACAAATTGTTCTCAATTCTACATTTTCCTATATCTTTTAATACTTATTAATGCTTTTACGATCACTGGAAGAATTTCATTTGAAAAACTATAGGGGCTTCGCCTATGCGGCCTTTGGCCGCCAACAATTTATCAACTTCATAGCCGCCATATTTTAGATTTGTCGTTTTGAATCTTGAAAATCTGTCCTCAGATCTGTCCTCGAATGAAGGATTTTTCTACATTTTTTATGAAATGTTTTGAGGGTAAAACTAAATCGAAAAAGTTATTATCTTAAAAATTATATTACATTTTTCACCCGTATTTTATTTATGTATATAAAAATTAATATTTTTAATGTAATGAATGTACTTACTGCATGATATCGTATACTTATAAAATATTCAATTGACAAAATGAATTCGAAATAGAACAGAAATTTTTTACACAGACTGCGTATAAAAGTAGGGCTGCGATTATTTCTTTTCAATATAATTATATAATTCGATGAAAACAATGATAAAGTCATTAACAACGTTGCATTTAGCGATACTTGCCTGAAATCCTCCTTTCGTGCCTCTAAATGCGACGCTCGCTTTCCTGGCGATGGACATTGCGCTCACGTGCGTCATAAACGAATGTTTAGACATTGAAATCGATGCCATATTCATCTTGACTTTGATTAGAATTATGACCTTCGTTTCAACAATTGAGACCTGCAATTAAATATTAACGAAATCTTTTTCTTATGTTTTAAATATAGCAGCTTACAATAGCACGGTCGTTTCCGAGCCCTCCCCCTCATGTCCAACTGCGTATTGGCGCAAGTATAGGAGAAGCATCGCTTCCCCCTCTACGCTGCAATCACGTGACCCACGTGACGTTCGTGACGATACCTAACCTCTCTATGTTCTTTCTAACCCGTAAATTGTGCACATGTACAACTACCATGTACGTGAAATTTTAAAGCCTAAAATAATCTTTTGTCGATTATAAAACTCTTGTCGAAAGAAGTTTTGAGACCTAAAATCTTTTGTCGATAATATAAAACACATAAATATCTAAAAGATATCTTTTAGGCGTCTTTATTTAAAAGGATACATATCTAAAAGGTGTGATGGGGATAAAGGAATTCCGAGAAATGCCAATACAGCGAAACTCTACTTTTATCATGGTATAATATTAATTATACCATGTACTTTTATTATTGCCATTAATTATGTACTTTTTTTTACGGCAACGAATTGCTGCAAGTAAAAAAGAATTAATCAATTCCCAGTAATCGAAAAGGGATTGAAGTTTAAAAAATGGGATTGAATGGGATTAAAACCATTGGAGAAACGTCATGATTGGTTGATATAATCCAATCACGTCTTCAATCCCTTTTCGATTACTGGATTGGCAATAAGGTATGTAAAGCGACTCGGTCGATAGCGTCAATTCCTAACCTAAAATATTCAAATTAAACGGAAACTATAGATATATACGTTTTCAAGTACAAATCTGTTTTAGGGCACTTTTATGCGTTTCTTATGGATGCACGTCAATTTTCAGTGAAATCGGTTCAGAACTGGTCGAAAATTCGCAAGAATAAACTTCAAAGTACAAACTTTTACAATTTGTATTTTTATTCTTGCGAAAATGCTCGTCAAGATCGCCCTATATATACACTAGATTTGGACTTGAACATTTATCAAGTTTCTGTTTAATTTGAATATTTTAGGTTAGAAAGTGACCGAGCTTTATCCATTGTACATAATTCAATATGTATTCCCTTTTTTCAAGTACAATTTACAAAAAATTGTCCCTCCTACCTACAAATAATATATATATTCTCGCTCTAATACATTTGTGAAAGAAATTGAACAAAATAACAGAACATTCCTCGAAATCATCAAAACAACGTATTTTCTCTCCTCTGTCGAATGAAAACTGAACGAGATAGTCGCGAGAAATGCGAAAAAGTAATTCGAGCATTATTTTATACTTACTATATTTTTAAAAAAATTCCTGGTACGGGAATGCTCCAATCGCAATACTTTGTAGAAATTCAGATGTAAATGCAGGACTAGTAAATTATTCAATTTCTAAATAACCTTCTGTGTCAATTTGTACTGTCAATTTCACGCATGCGCGAATGCGCGATATACATGTGTACAGTCTCAAAAAAATCATATTTATATATTTTTTTGTCAATATACGATTAATTTTTCATCGTATCTGTTTATTTAATTTCTGTTTTCTTTTTTTTTTCTTCTTCTTTATATTATTAAAAGAAAATTTTGAAACGAATAATTATATTTTTTTAATTTAGAATTTTCATGTCTCGTTCAAAGGTTACACAACATTTGAAAGATTCAAATAGACACTTTCCACTTGAATTACACACGAATAATATACACGTAAGAAACCGATTTTAAGAAACTACAATAAAAAACAATCATATACCGCGTGGTACAATATTTTTGTTAGCGTCAGGCTTTAATAAGTAGTTTACTGACCTTCAAGTTTTATAATTAACAACTTTAATATGCATATATGCTATTAAATTTTCAACTTAAAATAATTAAATATATGTTCAAATGACAGTGTGGTGGATTCAAATTTTCCATCCAAGTATTTCCGTTAAATAAATATATTCTAATCTCACTTTTAGATCACTTTGGATGAAAAGTATTCGTGTTGAATCACTGAGCACGATCACAAATGTATCAACAAAACAATAATTGTCCGAATGGGTAACAGCGATTTAAAAATAGTACCGAAAAAAGAAAACGATTGCGCACACCCATGCTGGCGGTACTCTCTCCCGAGTGGAAAAAGTTCTTTCTGTCACTGGTTTTGCACAATGAAATAGCCTTTCGTGTTCTTTCTGTAGAGAATTCTGAAGTCCCTCATTTCTTGTTACGATAGCAATTTGAGTTTCAAGATCTCTCTCTACGGATCTGTAGCCTATATAATAAAATATAATTTTTAAAATTTGATTGTGTACATTTAATATGCATATAATAAATTCTTAATATTCTTCGACGTTATTTGCTTTCGATCAAAATTCAATAAATGAAATAAACATTTCATTTGTTCCATTTTGTTTGAAGAGTATAAATTCTGATATTTATAAACAAAAATCCCGTTTATTTAATTTCAAGAAATTAATTCTATCGAGCTTTCATAAAACATACCAAAATTAGGAGAACCAATTAAAGTTAGGCAAGGCTTCTGCTGGCCCGGCAGCGAATACCACAACCCCTTAGCATGGTACGTCCAACCCGACTTCTTGAATTCCCACAATTTTATTCTGTCGCTTTGTTTCCTCGTTTCGCACAGCTTATAAAATGATTTTTCAATCATTGTGTATGCAGCTGGAATCCCTCCTGCCATTCCTTTAGCGCCTACAAAATGAGAAAAACCAATGACATAAGTAAATGAAAGTAAATTGAAATGGTAATTGGTTTTGAACTTGAATCCAGCATCGTTCAATTGCATACCGAGAAATCCATTTGCAGTAGGATGTGCAGTTAGTAGATGACAATTTGCTTGACTAGAATTAACTAATGCATTCCGATACTCAGAAGTTAAATTGAAATATCCTGTTGCAAGTCGAAGAGTAGCACCACTTGGAGCACTTTTCATAAGTCGGAGAGTAACTTCACTATCGTGGCGAATATTGAGTTGCCCCATTTGTACCAGAGGAAATACCCAAGTGTCTTGTTTCGGAATTTCTAAGGAAATATTTTCATCGTGTAAAGATTAAATTTTTTTATTTATTTATTTATTTTATAGTATAAACTGGCATCATTGTCCTTCTACAAAAGAAAGTAACAATGTTGTAAAATTTACAATGTGCGAGAAATATAATACAAAAGCAATAAATAAAATCTTTTTACTTTTTATGAGAAGTCAGTTTCTATACATACCTTTTTTATACGATTCCGACCGTTGTTCCATTTCGGTTTGAAATAACTGTTGTATTTTCTCAGACGCTGCTTCGACAAAGTGTTTGTCAGGACTTTTAAAGGGATGAGTATCGATCATTTCGCTATAGCTTGTACTTCCATCTTGTAGAAGTTGAAAACTAAATTCGCTGACTTTCTCAACAAGTCCAGCATAGAAGTCGCAGAGTTCTTTACAGTCTTCTATCATGAAATATCGATCTTGTCGATTGGTGAAATAATCATTGCTTAGATTTGCTCTAAAATGACAGATCAAATAAAATTCATTAATGAATATTCTAAATAAAAAAATTCTTTACACTAAATATCTGCTGCATTTGTTACATGATAACTATCATATATTATTAGGAACAGTAAGTTGGTAAAATAAAAAAATGGTCCATACCCAGTAATTATCAATGTGTCATCAAAAATATACAATTTCATGTGTTGAAGGCCAATAAGTTCATTAAATCGATCGGGCATGATAGCTTTCAGAAAACCTCGAAGTCTTGGTGTATGATATAGGAACACTTTACATTGGTCTTTCCATTTACCAACAAGAAGTGGTTGCAACATTCTTCTAGAATTCAGTTTACCACGAGAGCCACGCATATAGTCAAGAAGAAATGTTATTTTGACATTGCCATTGGTTCCTTGCATCCTATCCTTAATTGCTTGAACCTATAATAAATTTATTATTCGGTTTCGTTTTTGTAATATAAAACTTAATTACCGACTGTGCTTTTAAATTTTTTCAAGAAAAAATTACCAATTCCATCTCTCTTTCTCCAGTTCCTAAATATAACGAGGCAACAGTTATTCGATGACAAGCAGTTTTGCATTTTTCAAGGAGAGTCGAATAAAATCCATTTGGTTCGTAAATAATTGTTACCTGTAGCAAAAATTGTTTTAATTAAAATATTTAGAATTTGAATATTTTGAAGAAACTATATCAAAACATAACGCTTTTACTTTTGAGCCGTCAACAGGAAAACCAGGCGCAGCCCGGTGAAGCCAAGTAAGGGAATTAGTTTCTAAATGAGTAGCTTCGAGTTCAGGGATCTTTTCGTCTTCCAGCATTGCAGTATGAATTTGGCACCTCGAAGAACTATTGCAGAGACCATTCGCGCGAAGCCTTGACCTTCTAAACTTGCAGTTGCTATTCAGCAATGAATCAGGTTTAATTAAAATTTATCGGAAATTTTAGTCAATTTTAATTTCTCTCTTTTCTCTAATACGTCACCCTCGAACATAAATTAAAATAATACCTCCAATACTAGTACTGCAATATATTCTTTACATTATAATATACAATTAATATAAACAAATTTGCAATATAAATATCAACAAATATATCATTAATAATTTAAACGTAAACTTTATTCGCAAACTCTAAAAGTCGATAAATATATTTATTACGTGTAATAAAAATGTTCATCAGTTTTTTTTATATTGTCCAAAGTATTCAACCATCTAAATGTGACGAAATCACGTATAGTTACAGCGTAAATATATTCACGGTATATTTATAAACATAAAAGTATTGTGTCAACATTGCGACAGTTTGAGGTTAATTTTTACCTTCTCAAGACCTTGACGCATATTGAGAGATTCGACATCGTCTATTTTCATATGAAACTTTGAAAACGTCTCTCAATGGAATCGAACAAACGTCGAGGATAATTGTAAAAATCTCCAAAAATGTATAAATTTCCAGAAACCAAGCAAAAGATGACAAGGACCGTCCATTTATATATATCAGGATATATATGCGCGCGCGCATGCAAACACACACATTCGCACACATCGCGCTGCGCACATATGATCCGTGTATATATACGATACACGACAATGGTCCCAGACGCATATGATGCATAATATTATGACATTGAAAGTGCATAAACACGTCATATATATATATATAATATGCATCCGCATACGTCTGCGATTTCTTCAAAAAATAATTGCTCAAAAGTGTTCGACATTTTGTATTTAAACACACATTTTCAAATACTGCCATAAAGATCCCATGTATAAAACCACAATCAAAAAAGACGAAGAGTAAGAAAATCGAATATATATATGTATCGTGTACAATAATGATGAGTTCTCGAAAAACAAGGTAGAGTAAAAATCATCCCCAGCGATGACAAGTACAGTATAATTATACTATATATATGCGTATAGGTATAGTGAATGTAATAAACACATACATAAAATGTTGTGAACGTAAAGATTGTATTATTAAAATCATTAGATTTATCGAGATATAACAGTAGTGATTATTGCTAAAATTTGTACAATAATTTCCATGAAAAATATCATTTCGCAGTGTCAGTAGCATTAATTAAAATGAATGAAGAAAATCGTAAATGCACTCCTCGATTTATTGCATGCACAATGAAGTTTTGTTTCTTATTAAAAATACAATCGCAAATTTTCATCCGTTTGAATTTCAATAAATATCATAAAAATGTCCATTCGTTAGCTATTCACAATTTTATAACGCAAAAGGTTTCTTCGACATACATATTTGAATATTTCATAATCGATTTTTAAGTTTAAAATGTGTCCTGCAAATTTATACTTTAAAAAGAACATAACCGATACAAGATAAATACTACCGTAAACGTTAAACGTAACCGATGTAAATTAGAATCGATGTAAGTAGTAGAATTCTAAGACACTATTCGGCTCAATACTAAAACGTAACGGACAATATTGTCCGACTTAAAAATGCTAGAAAAAACCTAGTATTATGCACAATATCCGTCACTGCATTTTACTGTAAAAAATTTTTTGATCCTTTCCGATTCGAAAATGTTTATAGCGTTTGTCAATTTATATTACAATTTGTAGGATCAATATCAATTTTTGTTACTTTCACTTAATTTCTATTAGCTATTGTAATGGCATATACCATAAATAATACATTTTATATTTCATATATTATATTGTATATATTATATATATATATACATTATACGTGTATATGTATATATTATATATATATTATATATCATATATCATGTATAATATGCATTGCATTATGTTATCAAATTTTCCTATATTATTTTTAGCACTTACATGGTAAATGTAACGTGTAAATTTGAAAAAAGATCGATGACACTCTCGAATCGAAAAAATATTAATTCAATTTTTTAATCCTATAATACGTAACTGGACCATATAAATGTGGTACTGGTACATCGCAATATATATGAAATTTTTTGCTACAAATAAAAAATATACAATTTTCAAAAAGATACACTCTATTATTGCGTGTTCTGATTCAATGCAGTGATATCACAATTTACAATTCTGATTAAATATTAGCTAATAAAAAAGACCATTATTTTTAGTCAGGCTGATTTTCGAGCGACTCGTTTGTTAGAGTTTGCATGCGTTCATAACAATTTCATAAAAATTATAAAACGTTATGGAAACGGTACCCCCGAAATTCTGTCCTGATTCCCGTTGGATCACCCTTAAAAAATTTCGTTGTGGACTTTTGATAAATAATCCACTTAGTGTGCGCAACTGCATACACTCGACATCGTGTGTTATTTCATGAAGTTAAAAAGTAAAAATCAAAGGTAATTGGTAAACGTAAAGTTTCGTGTAAATAAATATTGTACCAAAAATGAAACCAGCATTGAAAAAGTCATCGCACACTCAATATTGCATAATATAATACGTCGAATTTGCTCTATGCGATCCAAGATTCGCTGGTCGAGGAGTCGATTTGTTCAATTTTCTCATAATTTCGACTGCTGCGGCATACCTCTTCTCGGTATGTTGTTGTACGGTTTCACCAGTGGGTACAAACTCTGGCTCGTCTTGAATTGCAGAATGTCATGAATCTCGATCGGCCCTTCCACCACTGACTCATCTGTTGCAGATTCACACGACTCCTTGGACTCCTCTTGTTCCGTAACACCAGCACCACCTTCAGCCGTTGAAACTACATGAACCGAAAGTTTTTGGCGGCTACTTGAAGAACTATGAACTATTTCCTGTAAGTTTAATGGTTTTTACGTTTCAATAAGTTATTAATATTAATATTACAATTCAACAAATTATAAAAACAATTTTTCTATGCGTATTTTGACTTAAATTAATTCTGACCTTAAAATATTTTATTATCTGATCTTTCGTAACTGTCCTCAAATATGCCACTTCGACCTCTGTACGATCAAAATGATATTGCTGAGAAAGGATTTCGTTCCAGTAGATCACAAACTGCGAGCCCATCTTTTTCGGCTTTTCTAGCCGAAGTGTAGCCAGTGACTCTTTATATCGAGAAAATTCATCGTCACTCATTTTGGTTATGTGATCCTAAAACCAAACGAATTAAATCTATCATCAATAATCGATATTGATTAATCGAGAACAAATCGTGTTACTGATGCAGATCTGTAATGCTTGTGTATCAATTGCACTTGCTTACCAGCATCGATTCCACAAACAAGTCAATCCTCTTTTCGACATATTTCGGATGTTTGGAGCTTTGCACAATGACTATCAGACCTTGAATGCCATTTGACCTTCGCACACCGCTAAAAACAATGTATCCCAACTGCTCTTGTGTTCTTAGAACGTTGTAACATGGTTCCGATATAATTTGAGTCAGCAATTCGAGAAGCACGTTTGATTCGAGCGATGTCATCCCACTTTGATAGTAAACTTGTGTGCACGAGCTCTTGTGCATTGCATTTTCGATTTCAAATAAGAAGTGAGATCCTAAAAAGTTTATTAACAATTGAAATTAAGAATGTGATGAACGAAAAAATTGAATTATTCATATTACGAACTAATATTAACAAAATGACAAGAATTAAATGCCACAATCTATCGTTAATAATCGATAGAGGTAATTGCATTACCTCGAGCTAGTTCGATTTCTCGATATAGAATTAAATGCTTAGGAAGTAATGGCATTAGATCCTTTATGGAAGACGTTAACTTTTTCTCTACTATCTGAACAAGATTCAAGGCCTCATTCTTCGTCACATTTCCATAAATCAAACACTCGGTGTGCAATCTACTTAAGAACTGTGGTATGAATTGTTGCAAGTTTTCCACAGACAACGCTGCAAAGAAGAAGAGGAAGTTTAATTTTAAATGATAACAAATTTTTAATTTGTCAAGTTAAATTAAAATAGTATAAATACGATTTCTCTCAAAATTCTAATACAAAATATACTTACAGTCGCTGGTTTCAAGAAGTTCAGACTTCACCCAGAATTGTTCGGATAATAAAACCGCCATATAATATGACGAGTGCTGATGTGGTTGATTGGCTGCGAAATTTTTCAATCCTCTGATATACTACAAACAAATATCATTTATTTTTAAAAATCATCCCTTTTTACTGTACTTATCGATTTAGTTTACTCACAGATTCTTTTAAAATCTCGAATCGTTTCGGATCTATTTTGAAATTAAGCATTCGATCCATGATTTTTGTTAATAGTACATTTTGCTTGTCATCGTAACCATCGATCGCCAGCTAAAATAAATTTTAAGCTATGAATAAAAATGTGTTTACTTATGTTTTTAGTTTTTCGTCGCAGTATTCATGTTTACATACCCTCAATCCATATTTGCTATTTGTCAGTACCCATTTGAGTCCAGCTAAAGATGCATCGTATGCATATTCGTTGAGAGAATCTCGGAATAACAGTACAAACATGTGCATCATGTTACAACTCAATGGATCCACGTACGAGTATGGACTAAATGCGATAAAATTCATGTTACAAATCAGTCACTAAGAAAGATAATAAAAATCATCTTCATTGCAAAAGATTGATGAAAAAATAACAATTACAACTCACCTGACAAAGTCGAAAGTCATATTGACTTTTGGCAAAAGAAATTCGTCATCTTGTTTGAACCATACGCGAGTTAAAGGCGTATCGCTGATAATGACAGGAAATTTGTCGATCTGTGATATTAAATAGAAATCATATCGACTGTCACAATTTATAATTTTCTAAACTTTTTCTTTTTTATGTACTCACACTAGCACTTTTCTTAATCTCGAATTTTGTAGGAATGAATACGTTCTTCTTGGGTAATTGAAGTTCGGGATTAAGACCTGCATTTTCCCAACTCTTAATAACGCTGTCAGGTATTTTTTCTTTCTTATACTTCGTCCCATACCAAGGTTCGACGCTAGTTGCATCCTCCTCAAAGATCTTAGCAACAATTTGTACTCTACATTTACTCGGTACTAAGCAGTCGAGAATTTGTTGAATTAAGTCTGGTCTCCACTCGGTGAAAAGCGCTGGCGCGCTTAAGACTTCTTCAAAGGGAAACTTTTGTAAATTCTGCGCAGTTGCAACCACTTCAGATTTCGGAGCAGTTTTCTCGCTAAATCTAAAATTCATTGCAGCTATGTCCCTGTATTCCTGCAATATTTAAATTTTATGAAATCTTACATTAAATTTGTAATAAATAATCTCTTTATTATTTTTATATTTGCTGAGGTATTAATTTACTTCGATAGACTCTCATTAATAAAAAAAAAAAAGTTGAAAAATGAATAATATTGTGAATTATTGGCATTTTTTTGTATGAAATTATTATTTTTTGTATGAAAAAACATTTTCATCTTTTTATACTAAATTTATGTTATTATCATGTTCTGCTGCACTATCTCTTTCAGTGGTTTCCGAGTGATATCAGTGGTTTGTAGATGGGAGATGCAAGATTATACTGATAGTGATATCCAAAATAAAGAATTCAGCGAATACAAAATTAAATATTTCCAAAAGAGAATAGGCATTTTACTTACATTAAAAATCCATTCTACAGGGGGTTCTTGCTTCAGCATATTGATATATTGAAAAATAAACGTAATAATTTCATCGATATGCAGAATGCCTTCTTCCGTGAGATCGACGTACAAGGTCATGAAGTCGAATCCCCTAGCTGCCATTCGTTGACCGGCTACCAAAGTGTTGCACCAGCCTTTGTTTCTTAATAGTGACAGTAGAGAACCTTCCGACTCGTGGCCCAATAAATGTGCAACGTAGTTCACAGGCTGTACAATTTGAGAATTATATAGATTCAAGTTGAAAATCGCACTACTATTACTGAAAGACTTACCGCTGAACGAAAGTGTTCATGGGTATCCGGAATGGGAAAAATAATGTTTAAACACCTCACGTCTTTGATTGGAACTACATAATACTTCATTTTGAAATGTTCCTCTGTATATGGATGTTCCGGCCAGACCGGTGCTTCCACGTGTTTGTTTTTGACGTCCGAAAACATTGACAGGACCATCTTCTCCAAATCATCAAGACTTTCTGCAAAGTTATTATGTAAAGTCAAATCATCCTAATTTAATTAACAGAACTGTTCTGGTTAATTTATGAATATTTCCTCACCTTTCCCTAAAATGCTCAAAGACATAATATTTGAAGAGTACCAATTTTCATGGAATTTCAGTAACTCTTCCCGAACTTTGATATTTTTTTGCTTCGGTATGATGTCCAAAGTTTCTTTGTTGCCAGTACCGAATTTCGAGTAAGGATGAGCTGGATTTGCGCATGATTTATCGAGTTGATCCACTCGCCATGTATCATTTGACAGATTCTTTTCGTGCTCCGAATTCACTGCATTTAGCTCTTTCTCTGTTGAGGACTCGGTGAACAGCGGAGAGAGAAAGAACTGCGAGAAACGTTCTAGGGCACCTTCCAAATGCTCTGGATCAATGTCAAAGTAGTGATTTGTATTATCGAGTAAGGTCCAAGCATTTGAACCACCGCCATGCTGTGACAGGAATAAGCTGTACTCATTTTCTGATGGATACTTTTTTGTACCAAGAAATAGCATGTGTTCACAGAAATGGGCCAGACCAGGTATTTCTTTTGGATCACTCAAGTAACCTTAAACGAATAGTGAATTGTTTCTTCATTATCTTATTAATTATTTATTTATTATTTATTAATTTATAAATTCGATTTAACTAGCATTAAATACTTACATAAGTAAATAATTAATTAAATTATGATACAAATTACTCCAAATCGGTTTCAAGCATTTGAGAAGTTGACATTTAGAAAAAATTAAGTTTCCTACTCCAAAATTATATTCTCACCGAATTTCATTAGACTATAATTTTAATTCTAAGCAAATGTTTATTCTTACCAACAGCAACATCTAGGGATGCAGCACTTTTGTCAGTTGTAGGGTCACTGATCAACAATACCTTCATTTCATTTTCTAATATTAATCCTCTGTAGAATCTTTTATCATTTGGTGATTTGATGATATTGTCGAACCTTTTTGGTTCCTTGACAGTTGTTGCAGGATTGGAAATTTTCATTTTGGTAGACTTTTGTCTGAAACAGTAATACATGCAGCATCAATAAATCTAATCTAATCGAAAATCAAGAATAATATTCTTGGCAATTTCCTCTAGAACAATTGATTTCAAAAATTGATCAAGCATATGAACAAGACTTATTATTAAAAGACGGTCGAACGTAAATGATCCTTACATGTCTTCGTTATCCAAAAGTTTGGTGTAATGTTGCAACGGCTTCTATCTCTGAATCGACTCTTTTTTACGGACTGAATTACATAAGAAAGTATCAAATTGGATCAGATTTCTGTTTATAAACACTCGGCAGTGAATCTGATAGTTGTCAATGTTCGAACATGGGTACTAGAGTTTCAATGAAAGGGTTGTGTAAATAAAATGACAAATTAAAAACCACTGCTTACAATATACCCGATGCGTATTTCCTCTAACTAAAAGCAAGCACTTTTTGTACTAAAGGTTGATAATAAATACGATGCAAGGGGACGTGACGTGGTCCGTTGAGGTGAGTAATCAGGTACAATACGTGAGTAAAAGGAAAATGTGCGAACTCACGGGCTATGTACTAGCTGTTGATTTTTGACGAGATTGGCGTGCAAGAACAATTGATTGTCCCGATTATAGCGCTCATTCGCGAAGCCCACGTAAAACCGTTTTACCAGTAATATAATGTCCTTTTTTTGTATTATTGTTATTTAAATTCGCAATATTGGTTAACTATAGTTAATATAGTTAATATATATGCGGAGCAATACGCATGCGACACACAACACGCGATTGTTCCCCGACTGATATACATACATGCATATATATATATATATGCATATACATATACGCACACATATATAGAAATTATAACACACGCGCGAAAAACTGGAAATGTGTGTGTGTATATATATATACGTACCTGAGAAAAATGAAGGGCTGCAAGGAAACCACGAAAAGCCGCGATCGTAGTACCGCCTGCCTTGCAAACATTAGCACCTATAATATACTTCGCTAAATTATGGTATCGCGAAATTACGATTCGAAAAGCCACTGAAACGTAATAAAGCTAATAAAAAGATCCGTCTATTGTTTGAAACCCTTTAAACTTTTAGGTACACGCTATTGGATAACAACTTGAAGTCGGTCCCAAATGGCCATCGATCGGTATACATATGTATATATATATATTTTTTTTGTTGGAGAACAAAAATATTCGTCCCTTATTTAACATGGGTTCAGTATTTCTTCTTCCATATATGGACGTGTTTTTATTTAATAAACAAATGCGAGTATTGAAAAACATGAAGATCTTATCGGATCTTTAAAAAAATGTACGAGTGCGTGGATTTTCGAAAACTTCAATAACTATATATCTATTCAAAGTTCGCGCTCCTGAATCGGAGCAGCAAGAAAAAATGGCGGCGCAACAATACATCGCTAATTAGCGCCTCTGCACGTATACGTGTGACATAAATGTGTTGGTTTTTATTTTCCCTGCTGAGTTTTTACCAACAATCGAACTTGGGAGCTTACATTTGTCATAATTAAGCCAAAATGCCTGGCCCCGTCGAACATCGAACCGTCACACCGCTTTTGGCGCTACTCCGTGACTTCTTTCGAGGCGTACGTGAAATGATTTATATTTATTTAATCAAATACCATATTTTATTATTTGTTATTATAGAAATTTTACTTATGTAACTTACCAAGTGCAACAGTTTCATTGTTTGATTACTGTCAGAAATAAATGAAAATAAAAAAATATTCGGTTTCATTTGTTTTTAAGCAGTAAAACTGTTACTTTCGGTTGTATTTCAAGTGCGTACATTTAGGAATTTCACAATGACATAAATGTGTTCTTTCAGAGATCTCACACGAATCCATTGCGTTTTGCTGATAAATTAGCTGCACGTACTCAACCTCCTCCAGATGTTCCAGGGGGTCCATATCACAAAACGACTAAAGTGTATTATTACAGTCGTGATGCACGACGTGAAGTTGAGCCACCTACTACTTTGTTCACTGGTGGAAAATATTTGAAAATTGGGTACATTCTATAACTCCTTTGATACAATATGTATTTACTTACAAATGATCATTTATTCATGAATTTCCACAATTAATATTTGTTTGAAAATTATTACACTTTACAAAATAGTAACAAATTATAATTGATCAACAGGGAAAATAAGGATAAGGAACAGCCAAAACTCCTTCATCTTACTCCTGGTGCTTCTTATCAATGGGATAAATGATAAATTTCAATAGTCATAACCATACATGAAATGTATTGAGAACAATGCTGTGCAAATCATAAAAAACCAATGAAAGGTAGAAACAGATGTATATAAAAACTAGAATACAGAACGTATAATAAAATATTCATATTAGAAAGAGCTGTACCTTAAATAATTTTTATAATATTACTTTTATTATCTTTTAATATTTATTACGTGACTGGTACATTGCGAAACTATAAGGGACGTACGTAAGTTAACATTTTCATCCGAGAAACGTTTCACTTTTGACGAATCTATAAAATTAATTATATGACGTTTTTATCAAAGTATTAACTGGATTATTAGATTTCACCATTTTTTGTCGTACCTTATATATACGTTCATCGAAAGACACTACTCCAAGATAATTTTTTTGAACAATTTTTCGCACATTTTCTTGATTTCTTTGGGTTCGTCATTTGAGTTAGTGCAGCAGCAATGTCCATGAAGTGAAAAATCATGATCTGCATAGTACCAAGGAAAATGAAAATAAGCAACGGCAAGCTAAGTGCTGATTCTACCTCATCGAGGATATTATGTAGATCGTTTGGTAATAAGTCACACATCTTTGGTTGTATTCTTGTAGATTGTTGAACAATGAAAGTATATCACAAATAAATGTTATACATTTCACGTCCGCAAATTATTCGAACAGTGCATTATATTTTGAGAAATACATTTTCTTTATTAATGATCAAACTGGAAACTGTGCTTGAAATTTAAAATTTAAAAAATTTGATTTATAAAGCACCAGAAGTAACCAAAACTGCCAGTAAAATGTGTATGTGTCATTTGCAGGTAACTTCAGTGTTACTTGATTGTCGACTATTACTGCCTTAATACAATTTTAAATCGCATCTGATGAGCAATAAAAAATGTACTGAAACAAACTCGGTCATAAAACGAATCTAGTTATAACGAAGCGAATTCATATTACTTTGGTAATTCAATTGATATATTACGAATGTTGGTACTCAATTTTGCCTTGCATTGTAATTCTCTACAATTAATTTTCTTTGATTTTATAATTTAATTATTTAATTATTTAATTTTGTTTTAACTACACCTGTAGATAGAATGTACACGCAATTAATTCAATGATGTTTGTACAAAAATCCTGAAGCTCAAATTCATATGTCGTCATGGATCAAGAGTCACGGGTCAAAAAATGTCTACCGCAAAGTAGAATCTGAGGACATTGCACAAATAATAATTATGGTAAAATATTAATTACTTTATTTTGTTAAATTTCTTGTTATTAATCTGTAAATCGAAGTAAAAATCACGTACAATAGTGGTACTATATATCGTAATATCATATATATTTTTTTGAGGGGGTTCTACAGTAGAACAGTTACCGACCTAACCTGGAAAATAGTTCGTCCAAATTAAAAATGATTGAAACGTATTTTCAAAATTTGGGCTTTTTGGAAGAGAGACACTAAAATATCATTGTCATTGACTCAAAATTGAACGAGGATTATCCGAAATAAATTATTTTTATAAGAAATGTTTTCTGTTTTGAGGTTAGGTCGGTAACTGTTCTACTGATGTAGATCGCTGTAAGAGCTATTTCTGAGTTCATAAAAAATGAGCTCAGAAGTCAACGTAAAGGACTTAATCAGTATACTTTTTGTACTTTTTGTTCTGCTGATTGGGATATGAAATCTATATCTTTCCAAACTTGATTTAAAAATTTCGAAATTTAACAAACAGAAAAACGCACGTAAAACTGGTCGTAAATCAATGCTGTCAAATTAAATAAAGTCATTGATCATAACTATTCGTTGTAAAAAGATTTAACCTCATATATATATATATATGTACACAAGCGTTTAAGTTTTTAAATGCATTTCGAACCCCTACTGTGCGACTTAATCGTTCGAATTACCGCCATTACAGTATCCGCTCGAAAAAACATGGCGTCCTAATTGGACGGCCAATCAGAAGCGACTTTCGTAACGCCCCGTAACCAGTAGTACAGTCGCATGCCGTGGTCGCATGTATTCCGGAACGCGGACAATTGCGCGTCGCGCGCGCTCATCTATATGTGATATCAAGTCAGTGGTCGCCGCGACGTTTTTTATGATCGCGAAAGATCGCGAATTATTCGCGTGAGATCCGCTCAATCTATGATCCGTGGCTCGCATTAATGGCGCGCCAACGGTGCCATGCCACGGTAACCTCCAGGAACTAGAAACTCCGTGCCAAGCTGCGAAAATAAGAAGTGAAACAAGCAATGGTGGAGGCTCATTTTTCATTGGAATTCCTTCTATAATGTGCTGTCGAGAGTGTGGAAAGTGGCGTTTTTCGTGTGATAGTGAGACATTTTCTTTGCGAAGCCTAGTGATTTTACGCCTGCGCTGTCCGTATGTTAAAGGTGAGTTCTTCTCTCCCCTTTCACCTCTCTCCACCCCGCGAACTTTGTCCAGCACTTTGAGCTCGTACTATTAAGTATGCATACTTTCTTCCTTTCTAATCTCGACAATAATAATTTGAATTCCAACGCGCAATACAGTTTAAGACGTAGAAATGCGACGAATGCGCGCGATATTGAATAAATACGAATTAAGCCGTCGTCGTACGTAACACGGAACGTCCCGCCCTGTTTTCAAAACAAATCCCCCCCGATTTCGAAAATCGTAATTCGTGACCTAACCTTAAAATTAACGTATTCCATGAATTTCAGGAAAAGAACCATCAAATCATGGTATAATTTCTGCTATTTTCGTTTACCATGCTGTACGTATAGTTACGTTCCGTTCGTTCCGTACGGAAAACATCCGATGCATCCCGAGGTCTTCGACCTTTTTCCGGGCAACACACATGCATCGGAAGGAAAGGAAAAAAAAAAGAGTGCAAATCGATAACAATTCTTCCGAAAAATTCGCCACCCTGGGAATATCGCCGGTAATGAATGCGGTTTCTCTTATCGAAATTGGGGAGTCATTTTTTTTCTTTTTTCTTTTTTTTTTAGAATATCGAATCCAAAAGACGGGATTTAAAATTGAATCGAAAATGCTTCTCTCTTTTTTTTTTTACGGCTCCATTATAAGCCGTTAGTGCAAAGTGCGATGCAAACTGGGTATAAAGTCTAGATACGTCGCGGTTATTTCGACCACTTTAGCAAAGAGAAAGTTTAGGAAGTCTAGTTTCGCAGTCACGACGCGAAACGTTCATTCAAAAATAGCCCGAGATCGCGCAGAGCTAACATCCGAACGGTACAACTCCGTTCTCGTGTTACAAAATTTTCAACGTTTCTCGCACTTGTTCTTTTCTTTTTTTTTTTTTTTTTTTTTTTTTTTTTTTTTTTTTTTTTTTTTTTTTTTTTTTTTTTTTTTTTTTTTTTTTTTTTTTTTTTTTTTTTTTTATTTTCTTATCGGAGACGAAAATGAAAATGGAGCAACTCTGGCTGAAACGAAGCAAAAAAGCGTAAAAAAATGTTAACGTTTCATATGATTTAATTTTACGATAGTTGTGAATAAATGTGCCAATTTGTAGAAGTAATTTTACTTTCGAGTCTGGCAGCCACCTGGCGGTAGCGGGCGGAACTAGTCGCGCATCTCACGAGTAACCAGAGAATAAATTGAGTGATGATGACATTAAAAGCAAGACGTTTTTAGATGAAAAATAGAATAGACAGAAACGTGTGTTAATTGTATATAAATAGAAAGAGAGAGATCACTCCAATTTAAAAGAGTTGTACAATTTTCACTCTAAGAAATTTAGAGGTGTATAATTAAAATGATACTCTCATCTATGTAGTACATGGTTAGTGTTTTAGTCAATACCATTTCAAGTTGTAAGGATGGAGTAGTTTAATATCTTTTCTCATTAATGTTATATAGGTGTAAAGACTGGCACTCTCTCTTAGTAATAACTTGTTTAATCAGCGAGTAGCCATTTTGTTTTAAGGCAGCTGCGACTATAGATTGACGTTGTTTCGACTCAAGCTTGACGTTGAACAATTTAATATCTCTGTCCATTATACGATGACGCGGGTATTGAAAGTCGCAGGTCTTGGAAGAAAATGTTTCGATGCATTTCTCAAGATTTATGGAATCTTATTATGTCGACGCGGCATTGTCGAAGAGACGAAGGATTATTATCGTTCCAAAAGAAAGTTACGAAACGAAACAAAGAAAGCATTTTGTTTAGTAATTTCCATTGGCCGATTAGATTTTTTTTTAAATATCATTCGATTTTAGTTACTTTATGCATATACAAAACGAGAAAAAAAATGATTCTGAAAATTTGGGGAGAAAAAATAGACAAATATTATCAAATGTATTTATGGGCAAATCTTCTTCAAGTAAAAATTGAACTTTCAGAATCAAAACAATATTGTTTTTTTTTTTTTTTTCCTTTAACCTTGAACATATATGATATATACTTTCAAAGTAAAATAATAATTCACGCTCGATGATGTTTACTCAACAGCGTTAAAGGGGGAGACTCCATAATATTATCCTTATAGTAAACTTGAATCGCTGTGTAATACTATTAAGGTGGCTCACCCATGAGAAATGAAATGCGATAGTTTTCACTAATTTTTTAATACATTATATGCTTAAAGTAGTAGTAGCATTTGCACGTGAGTAATTTGATGAGGGGTCATCGAACTAATTTCGTTTAAAAAAAAATGAATACATATATACATAAAATATTTACGTTTTATGTTGAACTGTAATGGCCATGCTGATGTTCCAAATAAATGATCTATAACGGTTCATATAATAAAGAAAATTTGTTTAATAAAATATTTGCACATATCATTATTCAAAAATTTACGATAAAATAAACTCGAAAGTATATTGAGGTAAACTACTGGTATTTAAATAAAACATGGTATTATATATAAAACGGAGTCAAACTATGGAAAAAAAATTGATAAACGAAATATTTATATTCGAGACACGAATGAAATAAATATCGTAAAACCGAAAGGAAATAGCATTTTTTTTCTTAAAACGACGGGCGCAAAACAGGCAATTTGCGCCCGGAACACTATATCAGCATAGACGCAGAAGCAATACTTTATTTAAATGATTTCGAAATTATTATATATATATATATATGGTCACTGGACACTTCACCTTCTCTCATTTCACCCTCCGGGAAGTTTCAACACTATAGGACATTTCTCTAAGGGTCTCATATAATACAGAAGTTTCAGGCAGGTTTGTGACGGTTAGGTTAGTTTTTAAGCGGGGCGGGTCCGGGGGGGCAAGGCCCCCCGCTAGGCATGTTGTGTCCACCCTCCCCTCCTACGCCCCCTTCCCGGAGGGTGAAATGGGAGAAGGTGAAATGGCAGAAGATGAAGTGTCACACAACCATATATATTTATGTTTGTTTCTTGACCGCTTATGAAAATATTTAATATATAGAAAATAGAAATAATGGTAGTATACGGTCGGTAGACCAAAAAATGCGAATAAAATAAATTTACACGATATGTGTATAAACAACAAATATATATATATATATATAATTGTATACAAGGGTGGTTACGAGGACGAGGGTTGCTTCGCAACGTTTTAAAGGCGGGGAATCCCCTATACTGTTTTCGCCCCCGCAGGGGGCGGAGAGGGAGGAGGGTGGAAACAACATGCCTAGCGGGGGGGCCTTGCCCCCCCGGACC
>JAPYZR010002510.1:0-25908 GCA_030522945.1 Trichopria nigra
GTACATACAATATGTATCAAAGTAAACATGACAGTAGAAGGTGAAAATATAATAATATACACATGTATGTAGTTATAAAATTTATTATTTTTATAAATTAGTAAATTATTATTACATAGTTGAATTTATATATTCAACTAACACCAAAGGTACATCAATGGGTTAAAATAGTTATGTAAATATATGTTATAACAGTAAAAATAAATAAAATTTATAAAAATCATAAAAATCAAATAAATTAACTATCAATCAACAAAGTAAAACATTATCAGATTATATTATCATATAATAATGACTTATTAAATCCATGAAAACTCAAAACTGCTGAAACTGAAGGTTATTTAACGGACGTATAAGGTAAAGGGCCAGGTGATCCAAGGTATGAAGATTTCAAATGCTAAAGGCATAATGATTAATACATCAATAATAAAAAAAAAAAAAAAACATATCAACATCTTGTACAAAAAGTAGCATAGTTTCATTAAAAATTACCTACAAACATTATGCTACTTTTCGTAAGAGGCTTCATTGTAGTAAATAAAATTCTTACTGCATAGTACATCATGTTGAAGTAAATTTTGCACATTTTTTCCTATGCTGATTATTTTTCTTCTGATCTGCATTACTTTGCATGGCAGTTTGCATCATGCGAACTTGTACGAAGTATTGAATTATTTGAGGAATAATATCACAAGCATGGTGTGTGCATGGAAATGTAAATTTGTACGATTCAGATACTTCTGCCATGATTTCCTCAAATACGTTAGCTGATTTGCTATATTTACAAAATAATTCCTCAAGCGATTTTATAAAATAATAAAAATTGACATTTGGGTGGACAAAAGTGTTTGCAGAATCTGTGGCCAATTGGTTTAAGAAGGATGCCTCTGGCCGGTTGCAATATTTTTCAGGATTTAATATTGCCTTACGTCAGGTATTACATTCCGTAAATTTTAATGTACGTTGTGATATATGTGCCGTGAAACAGTAGGCAATACAATCTGAAACTTCAGGACAGCTGTAATCGTGATCAATATATCTCTGAAATTCCCAGTCATCATGTTTTATACATCTGTGAATTTTTTCTTTAATTTGTAGCAGTAAGGCAGAGGAGGATTCTGGATTTTTATATATTTTTTTTAATTCAGAAATGGAAAGGAGAGGTTTTAAAGAATCATCCTTTAATATTTCACAGTTTCCTGCAGTCGGAGGTTTCAGGATGCCATATAAGGAAATTATCTTGTAAATTTGGAGGAATGTAGGGGTACCAGGATGGTCATTGCTTCCACCTACTTGACGTATCGTACCAAAAAATCTCTACAAATATATTTGTTGAAAATAAAATATAAAAATAATAAAATAATAAATCAAGTTTAAAGAATGAGAAAAATAAAGATAAATTTATGATATGTCAAAGAATATCTTTTGATATATAAATTGTATTTCAGTTATAATTGATAATGCGCAATGTTTCTCTTTAAATTTGAAATTTATAATTTTTATATTAAAACAATAATAAATTATAACTGTAATAGCTGTAATATAAGAATGAAAAGCTATAATAAGGTACCATTTTATCAAGAGAATTTTATCAAGTTTGTAACAAACCTCCAAAGCATCTTGGTTAATTCTGCCTGTGGGAACACTTTCAAATCCGTAGTCCTCTATTAATGTTTTTGTAAGGTCTATGGCTGACTGTAATGTGACACGTAGACCATTGGCTGTTTGACTAGTCAGAAACAAGTTTTTGTCTAGAAGGCCCTTGTCTACATATTCCTCCCAATTGTCAAGTTTTTCTAAAGAATCTTCCAATATCTGTAGAGAGAATTCATATAATCGATAGAGAATTATTCCTAGATTTATCAGTACATATATGTTATATATCTAATATACATATGTAGTTCTGGGGGTTATGGGTACCGTGTTGACATTGTAATGCATAGTATCTTTGTAGTAAATGGGCCCTATATAGTATTGCAGTTTGTACTACGGCTATGTTGTGTTATGTGGTTTCAACAGTAAATTGGTAACGTTGCATCGTTTTTTAATCTTTGTATCAGACAAAGGTAAAATAATGTGAATTTACTGTTGAAAACACAGCCAGTGACAGTCAGTGAAAAACACCATTACTTCATGGTATGCACCTTATATTGCGCACTATCCAGCTTTATTCCATGTGGAGATTTCAAATTTAAAGCATCAAAAAGTTCATTTATCCATTGACAAAAGTTTGCAGTAGTATCACAGTCTTTCAGGTCAGGTAAATATTTTTTATAAAATCGAAGACCTTCTGCCATAGATTTACTAAAAATCTATAAATGGAATTTGTGTATAGTGAAGGTTATAAAAGTGAAAGTGGAGTATAAATACTTATTTTATAATTTCAAGTATAATTTAAATGCCTGCCTGAACTGCTAAACTGACTCTCATTTTAGCGGAATTTGTAAGTATAACGTGGGAGTCTTTAATCTTCTTACAAACTCTCATGTTTATCATTCGTTTCTTATCTTCGTTGTATAATATATTAAAATAATCCCATTGAATTGGCTTTTGATCAGGATCCATCTGTTATGATATTGGAAATAATCTATTAATATTTTTAATATTTCATGTAAAAAAAGAATAAAAAATTTAGTAGTAAATGGAAATTACCTGCAATTGTCTGTTGTTATGGAGTCGATTTCTTATTGTTTTAATAAGATGTGGTGTGTCAGAGAAGACATATACTTTTCTATTTCCATCAAGTGGATGTTCAAAATAATTTTTAAGTGCTTCTCTTTTGCCTTTTACACCTACTGCTTCCCAAAAAGCTCTATTAGTAGATGCACCATCAGTTACAACGGCATGAATTTTTGCACCAGCATTTTCAACGAGAGTGCAAGCTTTGATAATCAGTTGTGATAAAATTATTCCTGTAACTGGACCTTTTGATGCAAATACTGCCAATGGTTGTGAATACGAATCATAAAATGGCTGAAACATTATTACGAGCCCATGATCAGCTTTTTCATTCAAGTTGGTAGCTTTTGTGCCCTCTTCACCCAAGTCCACTAGACCCTTGTATGTCAAATTTGTTGTATTTACAGAAATACTTTTACGTGTGCTTATTTCATCTATTAATAAAGCACCATGTCGTTGCTTCTCTGATTTTTTTGTAATATAATTTTTGAATAATACAAAAAAGTTTGCATCAAAACCACAATAAGTATCGACAATTGAGAGGTATCTGGAAAAAAGATAAATTAGCAAACAATAAGTTTCACTTTAATATTTTGTGTATAAATTTATCTTCATTAAATGCCATCAGAAAATGTTTGAATCATGAAATGTAAGTTAACTTGATATGATTTACTTGCGAATAGTACGAATGCAGGGCACTGGAAGGATATTATTTTCCTGTAAAAAGCGATAACCCTTAGGTGATCGCATGTGCATAAGCATGCACAACAACATCCATTCTTCGGAATATCGTCTCCCTTTGGCACTTTTGCACTTAGCAACTTGAATAATTTCCTTGATAACATTTCTCTCATTTTCTGACATATTAATATGTTTTAAAACGTTGTCAAGTTTTTCTTTTCTAATGAGATTCATTTCATTTTGTTTTTTCGCAAGTTCTTGTTTCCAATTTTCCATTGCCCGTTTAGCTGCCTTTTTTGCTCTCATAGCTGCTTTATATCTTTTCCGTATTAATTGTAGTTTTTGTTGTTTTGCAGGTGTCAATGGTGGTATTCGAATGCGACATTCTTTTTGGTTGTTCTTTTGACGTGCAATGCGCTTTTGTATATTTTTCTGAGCTTCTACGCAATATTTGCATTTTTTTTTCCTCCCATGAAGTAATAAAAGACATCTTTTATGTCGCCATGAACCAAACCGATCACAATTTAGCATCTCTGTGTTCATTTCAGTTTGAAAATTTGTAGTTGCCATTATTCCTGTACATATATTTAATTCATCTATTTTTCTCAGGAATTCCTGCAGATGTTCGATATTTTGAATCGGGCTATTATTAAATATAGTGGCATCCAGATCTTTCGCATTGATTGGAAATCCAAGAACATTGATTTTTGGTGTGGCATATATCGTTTCTTCTTGAAACATTACTCCTTTCACAATGTCTATTGTAGGCAAACCCTCACGATTTTGTTGACATGTTGTGGTGTAAAAATAATACATTTTTTTATCATTATTTACTGTCATGTTTTTGCTCCAAAATTGAGGGAGTTTAATGGATCCAGACTCTCCAATGTTCTCAGCAGTAAATAATGTATCCATTAGGTTCGTACTTGATTCATGTTGAATCTAAAAGTAATGTACAAATAAATGGAAAACTTGAATGTATAAATTATATATATATTTAATTGCATGAAACATATTTTATAAAAATAATAGCTGTACTTACAATAAACATTATAATAGTAAAAATAATAATATTGAAGTATAAAAAAGAAATGTATAATTTACAATATTCGATAATTTGTAAGAATAATTGATTTTTTTAAATAACTAACTTGACGTGGAAATGCTTAATGAAAGTATGAATAGTTACAAATTACATTTATACATTTATAGTAAACGATTAAAACTAAACGTTTGAAATTAGCAGTTACATTCATATTTTTTACAAATTATGTTTTAATAATAATAATAGTCAAATATATAAAAAATTGATTACCGTAGCTAGTAGGTCAAGATGGTCAAGATCAATTGCAGCTCTTGGGTCAACCTCATCAACTTCCATTGCATCCGTTCTGTCACTTGTGTAGGCTAAACGTTCTTCTGATTTACGTGTTGTGCTGCTGTCATTGCTCTCAATCACCTGTATCTCCAACGCCTCGAACATATTGGTTGACTGTGGTAACATTTCCTTTTCTATACTCGTTTGTTTATTTTGATATAATTGAATCGGAGTCATCAGAGTTGGACTTTCATCACTTCCTGTTGTTGTTCCTGCTGATACGAACTCTGTCCATTGGAAAATGCATGGAATAGCTCCAGGTGCCAGTCGAGGAACTTTATAATTTGCAGACTAACATGGAAAAAAGAACGATAATGAAAAAATATATAGAATTAAGTGTTAAAAGTGCAGTACATAACTTTTCTTAAATGGATCAAAACTATGCGCATGCAACATAAAGACAATAATAAGTTTCTGTCTATATCTGACAGATATGACCGTACTTGCCGTATACTCTTTATATTCTTAATTTAAACCATTCAAACGTAATATAAATTAATAAAGTAACTTTTATTTAAATCGCAATTTATTTTGGTTGTATATAAGTGTACTTATTTGTAAAGAGGTGTCTTAAATGAGCTATCAGCGCTGTCAGTTATTAAGAAAAATAAATAAATAAATTTTATAATCTACATGAAATATTTTAACATTAATAATAATAATATTGTATTTGTGGATACGATTAATAAATACAAACTTACTAAACCAATAGTATTTCCTTTTTTATCCTTCAATTCTTTTCGCCATAAAATATCCTTCTCGAGGAAATGCTTGCTGCAGATTCGATGTTGGGATGTGAGTACAACATCAGTTCTACGAATTGCAGTTTGCCATTTCATTTTTCGTGACTCGTCTTGTGGCACACGAAATAGTGCTGATTTTTCTTGATCAGTTTTGGAGCCAGTTGTACATCCTAATACTATACAAGATGGCATTGTCTGTATATAATATTTATACCTGGATATAAATAAAACCTGAAAAGACAAAAAAGGAGAAAAAGGCCTCAAAAAATTGTGTAACGAAAATTTAAAATTTAGTTTTATTTTAATTTTTTTTTAATAATATTGCAATAAATTTTAAAATAAAGCAATGTATGATATATATTCCGCACTTTCACGTCGCACAGTCACTGTATATATCCTTTTCAAATTCGGTTGCTGTAAAATTTTAAATTCAAAAATTTCGTTAGCGGGAAACTTAATAATGGCGATAAGGGCGCAGTATGTAAGCGCGGTAACGAAGAAGGTCGAGGGGGGAGCGCACCATGATACTAGCGCCACCATGCGGCAGTATAGGGGGAAAAGAAAGGCGATAAAGGCACACGGTCCTGTGCAGAGGGGGATAGGGAGATGCAGGGGGCTGTTAAAAACACACTAACGTCTTGAAATTCTTCTTCAACTTTATAAGTTATATAATACATTGTACAAATGTCGATATTTTTTTCCCAATCTAGACCAAACTTTTTCCAAGTTTTCTAGAGGTTCTTCTCGATTTTCTAGTTTATGAAAATCTCAAAATAAGGTTTTTCAACAGATTTTTATTGTTTTTTGTTACAAAGTCATGAACAATCTTGATAATTACTTGATTAGTATTGTGGATTGATGGTATTCGTAAAATGACGAAACAACGCGAATTTTGGAATGTGCCAACATTAAAGTTTTTAAGTTGCGATTCATTGATTAAAAATGAGGTAAAAAATTATATTTTTGCAGAAACATTAAAAATCGACTGGAAAAGCTTATTTTGAGACTTTTTAAATTAGAAAATCCAAAAGAGCGATTCGTATACTTAGAAAGTTAAAGTAGAATTTTAAAACTTCTCGGTGTTTAATGGATTAATCGAATTCCAAGTTTATTAACTTATTATTCAATCTGTTCAGAGACTGGAGAAATCCACATTTTAAACTTTAGGTCCCACGGTACTATCTTACAATCTGAAAGCTCAAGGAACTTTTCACCCGGTGTATTTTCTTCAGTTCCTCATATTCATTTTGGGCAAAACTTGGTTTTTCTTTGTTGTTTCTGAATCCTTGATTACGAATAACATATTAAATTTCATTTTGATCAGTAAAAGCCTAAAAATTCCTCCTGAAAGAATAAATGCTTTCAAACGTAACGTTATTAACTATATATATATTCACGGGTAATTAAGTCGATGACTTCCAAGTACATGAATGAAAACCATCAATGAAAGAAATGCTCGAAAATAGTTTTCTTAACGAGCACCGTAGGTACTTGTATTACGCCCCGGGAGCTGGAACGACGATCCGAACCAATTACACCGATTGAGGCACGTCGTCGAGATACGTCGACAACACCTTTATCGGTGGGACGATTGTCGGAGCACATCTACGATTTATAGTCGGCGGAAGAGTGCGCTGAAAGTGAACGACGACCGACCGGGAGGTGCACGACGTAATTGATAGTAAACTTTATGCTCGAATAAATTGCATAAGAAGTCGTCTACAGAGAGACGCCACCTCTAACATTGAAAAAATCCACCGTGAAAAATCGCCGATGAATGCCAAATACGCAACTACATCCATAAGAAACGTATGGCAATAATTTTTCAGACGTGCTTACTGCCGAACACATGTCGCTACCCTACTTTTGACAGTGGCAATGCAAGCCAGGATATAGTATGTAGCATTTAGCAAGTATACATTGTCAGTATTGATGTATGATTACTTTTTAGAAAAATCGATGCAAAATCACGGAAATTAACGATGAACAGTGCAATGAAATCATCAATAAAATTTAAAGGTTATCCAAAATATCATGATGTACGTCGGGTCTCAGATTGTATAGCAATTTGGGCAAAGATTGCATTAAAAAAAAAAATCTATGTCACTTTCATAAAAACACGAAAAACCCTTATGTACCATTTATTCGGATACTTCGAACCCCACGCAACCACTTGAGAACTTGAACTTTGCATGCAACTCGAACGAACCGACCAAGTGGGTCCATTACGAAGCAAGCGAACTAGTTGTCTCGGAGTGACCATCGAATCGGCCTTTTAACCCTCGGGCATAACGGGCAGGACCTCGTCGCACCTAGGCGTCACTCGCTTCTGGACGATTCCTGGTTTGGTGCCTAGCTGGAAGATATTACTCTACTTGCGGTGTATTTCACTTTCACTAACCCCGGCCTCCCACGAGCTCTTCGTCCTCCCGGAGATCCCCCCGTCAGCGGGTCACTTACGTCGTCGCGAGGTCGTCCGTTCCTCTATAGGATGGGATGCGGCTGCGGCGTTGTCTTTTTGCCCCCTCTTGTGAACCACTCGAATAACCGCTCGGTAATATCGCAGCGACTCTCGTAGAATTGGAGGGAGGCTGTGGGATGAAGGATCGAGAATGGAGGATGAGCCAGCATCCCCACGCAATCCCCTTTGGGGTGCTAAGCAAGACTATATATGCTCAGAACGACACCTCTAACATCAGTCACTTCCTGACTTACTTACATCCAGGTGCGCCCAAGTCGGCGATCGGTTGGGTGAGTGAGTCCACGCTGGCGCGACCCTCGGCCCTTTCTTTAGGGTCGGTAATATTATCAAACAATCGCGAAATCAAACCGCGTCGCGATCGGGGGGGCTCATCTTAGAGGACCGAGTGCACTTCCAACTTGTTTATTGTTCGTCGTCTGGAAGATTGAATTAGTACCAACAGTTGCAGCTGTCAAATGAACGTTGCTTTTCGGAAAAGTTGCCAAACACGATTTTCTACTAGTAGGCAGTAGAAAGTTTATAAAACAATTACGGGGAATTGTGTTAACATCTTCTCTCATCCCTAGTAGAAATTTTGATAAGAATCCGAGCGACTTGAATGCCCGATAGAGTCTGCATAAGGAAGCACTACCAAAATTTCTGCTCGCGATGTCCATTTCAATCAAATAACGATCAGGTTGTAAAATGCTCAATTTCTTCGGAAATCTTAAGTATCAAATACTTGAAAATAAGAAAAAGATGGAATTGGATTACTCAAGTTGGAAGCACGATCGGCATCATCAGGATTTTTCTTAAAGTTTTTGACAAATTTTTATAAGAAAAAGTGTAATGAGAACATGAGTTTAAGTGCAAAGACAATTTGGATATTATTATAAAAGACTCGGATGCAATAACTGACGCTAATTGGGAGCGGCAATAGACAATTGAAATTTATGCACAAGAAATCCGTGTTGCTCGCGAAGAGAAACGATGATCACCATCGATTATATTTCCGTCGCAAATACCGTCATCGCTTTTACTAAGAGATTATAGCATTTCACTCGGAAGAACTTTAATTGCCATTAATTTGATCCGCTAAAAAGATTCCATCATTGTCAATATCAAGTCGGATGTGATGTATTTTTCTGAATCCTTATGTAACTAAATTTTTTTAAATTAATTTTTTTTTCTTTCAGATTTAACTTTAAGAACGACAGCACCGACAAGCATGAGGCTGTGTTTGTTGTCGATTGGTAAGTCAACCCAAATACAAATATTCCTTGTTCATCACTAAACATTTCTACACATTTGTACCAAAAATCATCTATTTTTTAAAATTAATAATTTCTATTGCTTTTCATTTCTCAGAAACAAAACAGCTCCATAAACGCTCCATTGCCACATTAAAAAAAAAAAAAAAAAAAAAAAAAAAAAAAAAAAAAAAAAAAAAAAGAAAAGAAAACACCGATGCGGTAGATGCGTTCCATTATGGAACGCGAAGCTACATTTGCGAAAGAATTGCGGGTCGATATTCTTACATCATTTCGGCAATGTAATCAAGGCTACGCTCATTATCTGATGAGCGCCAAGTGCCTGACAATTAGCTAACAAGAACTTTATAAGAGTTGAAATTTTTAAAATCAACAAATACCCTTATTCAAATTTATAGGCATATATTTTCGATTCCCCTTAATCACGTTTTACTATTTTGCTTCTACTTTTGAACTAATCTTAAAAAAAAAAATTAATTAACGTAACATTTTAATGTCTACCTAAGTTTAGCTCGTGTCAACTGGACGATAAAAAAGATTTCGACTATTTTCACTTCTGTAATTGTCATCTTTTCTTAATTTTGTAAACTTAACTTAATAATTACGAATAATGCTGGCGAAAAATAAGTGGAAGTATCCGTAGCCTTTAAGTTGCAAAATGGATCGTCCAGCTTGAAGCCTCAGATCCAAATTTTAGACTAGGGCCACGTGCGGTGATTATAGGCGCATTTTCGTAACTTCCTCCCTAATTAAAATAAAGAAGATAAGTTCCACAGGTTCTGCACAGTGGGGGCATTGTTCGAGAAGTCTTTTTTTTTGTTTTACGCTCGGCACCGGGATGCGCTCGCGGCACTAAGACTATCCGTGGTTGAAATAAAGGTCAAGTGTATGCAGTAATCCTCCTGGCGCAATTATTCTCATTACTAATTTACGGGTCTGCTGAACAGCTAGATGCAAATGCACTTCTCTCCCTCGTGTTCGCTCGTCCTTAAAGCATTTTATTATGAAACTTTTTCCGCACAGTGTGGGAACTTCGTTCACACCTAATAGCTTGTAATAGGCTCATCAGTAGATTAAGAAATTCAAAACGAATCTCGCGTATCGAATCAAATCGCGTATCAAGGAAAATCGGCAATGATCGCAGAGAATAAAAACACGTTGTTTTAAACATTATGCAAAAGTAACACAAAAAGACGTAATTCGGTTATACGAGCAATAGCGGTTAAACGTGCGTGCGAACCTTTCGCGCGCCGGCGCGCGAGAACGATATAATTTGAGGAATCTCTGACATAACTTCCCGCTAATTAATCAGGAGCATTGTCGACTCTCACAAAGCGCGACAGACTTCCATTCTCACATGGGCCGACACACGGGAATCACGCAGGCGTTCCTTTTCACGTTAAACACATAGAACCGAATTCCACATTTCTCTATAAGTTTTCATACTAAACTTATGAGATTCTTGCATAATTGGGTAGATCGCGACACGCGATTATTGCAGCATTTAGCGAGTCACACTTTTTTCTGTTAAATTAAGAAGTAGGATTTAAAGTACATTATCCTAAAAAATGTTTCAAATTTAGATATTCAATTAGGTCTAACCCAAAAGACTACTAAAAAGAAACAAGCACTAATTTTCACCTAATCATGCCTTTTTTAATATATGTATTTAAACTAATGTATCATGCCTTTTTTCAGCTGTGTTGGCTATTGCTCGCACTTGTTTGGTGAGTACATATCTTGGTTAAGAATCAATTGAATGATGAATTCGGCGTATTGAAACTAACAGATTTTTTATGTTTTATTTTGCTCGGAATACTTTTACCTTTAAGTGTCGTCTTCGTATTGCGTAACGTCATTTCGATCGCGCGATCGGTATTGCTTTGCATGATGTAATCTCAATAACTGGTGACCAGAATGTATTGAATAAAGGATCACGCATCCCGTAAACTTTCTCGCGAGTTAGAGAAAAGCGTTCCGCGTAATTTGCATAAACGATTTGTCGCAGATAACAAGCACCGCGCGCGTGAATATAAGCATTCCGTAGTTCATGTACCGATCTATCGTCTATAAATTACTACGATCGTTCGTTGCAGGCACAAGAAGGATATAATTATCCGCGTCCGAGTAACCCTCTAATTCCTGGGCGACCAGGAACGGGAGGAACGACAACACCAGGCGGTGGATATCCAGGACAACAAAGCGAGTATCCTTCGTCAGGTACAACATCACCTACTACCAAACCAGGTGGATATCCATCTGGTGGACCGAGCGGGTATCCCTCCGGTGGTCCGGGTGGATTCCCGTCTGGAGGTCAAACGCCAGGAGGTAGCAACGGATATCCATCAGGAGGTCAAAAACCTGGTGACAATAATGGTTATCCATCCGGAGGGCAGAGGCCGGGAGGTTCTAATGGCTATCCATCCGGAGGTCAGAGGCCGGGAGGTTCTAATGGCTATCCATCCGGAGGTCAGAGGCCAGGAGGTTCAAATGGTTATCCATCAGGAGGTCAAACGACGAGTACTGGATATCCTTCTGGACAAACACCAGGTGGTGGATATCCATCCGGTGGACCAACAACAGGGAGCACCAATGGTGGATATCCTTCAACGGGTGGTTACCCATCTGGTGGATCGAGCCCTTCAGGACAAAGGCCAAGTAATGGAGGCTACCCCAGTGACAGGCCTTCAGTTCCATTTCCGACCCCCGGAACTCAACGACCTCAAAGCCCTGGTGATCGACCGTCAGGAGGCAACTTTCCATCTGGAATAGGACCAACTACGCCAAGTCGTCCCAGTGGCTTGTACCCGACACCAAGTGGTGGATATCCAAGCGGTAGACCAGACACACCTTCTAGTGGATCGTTTCCTGGTGGACAAGGCCCTTCAGGAGGCTACCCAAGTGGCGGATCTAGACCAGGAACGGGAACACAAGGACAGCCCCCCAGTGGAGGATATCCAGGTGATATTTAGCAATAAATGTTTAGTTTAAAATTTTCATCAATTAAATTTCATGATTAAACTTGAAGTTTACTTTTTCTATTTTTAATTTAGTTGGTTCAAAAGAAAATAGTGCATGATAGAAATTCAACTTATACTTTTCATAAATCAATTCTACCGCAATAAAAGTAATGTCTGGAATTTTTTCTCCGTTTTATTTAACCATTTCAGGAAGTAGACCGGGCAGCGGATATCCAGGAGATAGCAACGTACCTTCTGGACCGGGCCCTCAAAAACCAACCGGAGGAAATGGCTATCCTAGCGGTGGACAAAGGCCGGGTGGATACCCAAGTGGAGGACCTTCAGGTGGATATCCAAGTGGAGGACCGTCAGGTGGATATCCCACTTCTGGTCAAGTACCTGGTGGTGGACAAGGTCCTTCGGGATCACCGGGACAAGGATACCCTAGCAATGGCCAAAGACCGGGCTCTCAAGGACCAGGAGGCTATCCAAGTGGAGGACCCAGTGGCGGTTATCCAAGCGGTGGTCAAGGATTTACTCCCGGACAAAGACCGACAGGACCATCCGGAGGATATCCCGGCAGTCAAGGTCCGTCGGGAGGATACCCAGGAAGTGGACAACGGCCGGGATCAGGTTCACAGGGTGGATATCCGGGCTCTTCTCAAAGCGATGACTATCCCGGAAGCAATCAAATTCCTAGTAGTAGACCGGGTTCTCAAGGGCCGACGGGAGGAATAGGTCCGACAGGACCAACAGGTGGTGTTGGTCCAAGTGGACCTTCCGGAGGTTTTCCTGGAGGACCATCTGGAGGATTCCCAGGCGGTACACAAGGACCACAAGGACCACAAGGACCTTCTGGTGGGCATGGAGACGATGGAACATATGACGAAGGCGACTACTCCGCTATTCCTGGAGAACCTGGAGTTGACTACCCTATTTATTCGGAAGTCCCTCAAACAAGCTTTACTTGTGATTCGCAACAATATCCGGGATATTATGCTGATGTTGAGGCGCAGTGCCAAGTTTTCCATATCTGTGCAAATAATCAAACATATGATTTCCTATGTCCTAATGGTACCATTTTTCATCAGCAGTATTTAGTTTGTGTTTGGTGGAATCAATTTGATTGTAGTTCTGCTCCTGGATTATATAATGTGAACGAAGGAATATATGATTACACAATTATGGGCAGTCCAGGTCCCCAAGGTCCAGGTGGATTCCCTGGACCGCAAGGTCCAAGTGGATTCCCAGGACCACAAGGCCCAAGTGGGTTCCCAGGACCTCAAGGCCCTGGAGGTTATCCCGGACAACAAGGTCCAGGTGGATATCCAGGACAACAAGGACCAGGAGGATATCCAGGCTCGCAGCCGTCGGGACCAGGTGGGCCAGGAGGATACCCTGGATCCCAGCCATCAGGTCCTAGTGGACCGGGAGGATACCCTGGATCTCAGCCATCAGGTCCTAGTGGACCCGGAGGATACCCTGGATCTCAACCATCAGGTCCTAGTGGGCCAGGAGGATACCCTGGATCTCAGCCATCGGGTCCTAGTGGTCCAGGCGGATACCCTGGATCTCAGCCATCAGGTCCTAGTGGTCCAGGCGGATACCCTGGATCTCAGCCATCAGGTCCTAGTGGTCCAGGCGGATACCCTGGATCTCAGCCATCTGGTCCTAGTGGACCGGGAGGATATCCAACATCTCAACAACCATCTCGACCTGGCGGATATCCGGGATCTCAACAACCTTCTCGTCCGGGCGGTCCAGGAGGTTACCCAGGATCTCAACCAGGTGGACCTAGCGGTCCAGGAGGATATCCAGGTAGCGGAAGGCCAGGAGGATCTTCTCCTGGTGGTTCAGATGGATATCCAAGTGGAAGGCCAAGTGGCCCGGCATTCCCTAGTGGGCCATCAGGTCCAGGTTTTCCAAGCAGCCGGCCATCAGATGTTCCATTCCCATCACAAACAAGTCCAACAAAGCCCGATCGCGAATATTTGCCACCGCGTGCGGGTTAATTAAAAATCTTTGAAATAGCCAATACCTACAACAAGCGTATCGTTGTTGGTGCTGAATATTATTTGTACATAACGCCTTTTCCTTATCTATTAAGTTAAGAATTGCGCAACTTATAAGTAGTTCTCTTGCATTTAAAGAATCGTAGGCATGATGTATAATCATCAACGATTTCTTATTGTTTTTATTTTAGTAAGAAAAATGAAATGCTAATTTTTCAGCGGCGAGTATAGTGTCTACAAAAATAATAGTTTTTCTTGCATACGTTAAAGTAGTTTCGTTGTAAGTCATTGTTCTTTATGTTAGAAGCAAGTAAAGATCACAGTACTTAACAACTTGTAAGAAAACTATCAATGTGTATAAGATTTGCATTTATCACTGCCTACGAGTATTATTATATGTATTTATTTCTTCGGCTTTAATAGAAACAAAGTTACCATGTAAAGTTACCATGTGAAGTTGTATTTCAGTATTCAGAAGAGCTGCCAATGATGCATTTACTAAAAGAAATAAAAATAACTTTTTGTAATTATTTGTAAAATTTGAATATTTAATGAAATAAGTTAGAAATTAATGAAAAGTTTTGCGTGAAAATCGAGATGATAAGCCGTTCTCACTCACAAGAAGATCACCTTCAAAATTAGCCAATGCGTGGTATAATTGTAATGGCTATATGTAATGTATTTTTTATAACAATGGGTTGAGAATCCTACGTGGGATGCCATTATGTATATTTTATACGCAAAATAAAGAAAAAGCCTTTGCAAGTCTCGTCTGTTTATTTCTACAGCCTAGATTACTTATGAAACGTCCTCACGCGCAGTGCATGCCATTTCTACATATCGTAGTTTCCCTCTATGTTCATTATTCTGATTAGAGATTACGCGTTTCCCTACTCCATAGCGATAAGAAGCAGTTTTTATTTACACAAAATTTACTTATTTTAATAAAAAAAATGCTTTCCTGTCATACTTTTGCTTTCTATCTTGGAATGTCACTTTACGATTAAAGTATTTATATTTGACAATCTATTATACGTTGCAATTTGAAGCCCTATTCGATATACTGCAATTGTTATGACATAATTCTTTATCAATATTTCGTAACATTGCTGTTACCACTATCACCTTAAACTGATGAATTCTACACCTGTAAATCATTTGACTACAAAATTTCAATCGAATTCATATTTCTATAACGAGAGAATAAGTGAACCATGAACTAAAAAAATATAAAAGTTACGTTGGTTGAATCTGCATAATTGTCAGTTTTAAGGTATCTCTTGTTGCTCTATTCTACGTTTAAATATTCTTATTGCGACAAGTGTAGCATTCATATATTATTATTTGTTTGCATTTTTCGATTATTGATCTTGTGTTTTCACGGGAATAATAATAACTCGATAACTCGGCTACTGTTCATCTCCTGCCACCTAGATGTTTCGACACTCGGCGCAGCGGCGTCATCAGGCTACGTGGGAATAAAAGCAATTATGCGAAGATCACGCACATGTCTGATTGTAAGTTGCGAATCCGCTTACGGCACGGAGTTTGTGGTCGTAATATTTAGGCGCGAATATCTTAAGTGCGATAATGTGGGAGTCGGAATGCGGTCAAGTATAAAACCGATGTTGCTGGGACAATTTTCTAGCCCGTAATCGGCGAAGTTTTTCTGGTGCACCGGCCAGCATGATAGTCCTCGACCTTTTCGAGTCACTGACTCACACCGACGACAGTTCACTGAGTCACTGCTACTAAAATCGACTTAAACGGAAGACGTAACCATCTTCGCCTTATCGCGTGTCGTATTCAATCGTGGCTGATGACTTGATCAGCGAAATGTCTTTATTAGAATCTACACCAAATCACTGAAAATTCAAGACTTGGGCATGCTTTATTTATTTGGATATTCCATTGACTACTTGTTCTTTTCATCCTCCAAAAAGAAGTATCTATTGTCGCGGTCAATCAATTAAAAAAATACGAGTAATGACATGACATCCATATCAAATGTAGGGATCACTTCGATATTCGCGGTGCAATTGTGAAGGGCATTTAAATTCATTATTATTTAAAATGTCATAACTTTCGTGTTCACGCACTATGCAAAGGACGCGGAATTGCATGAAATATTACATGGAACTATAAAGTTTTCCGTAATGAATTTCCGTATTTTGAGACGCGACGAGTGTCTCTCTCGACCTGCGAACTACAACCTCGCATGCACGATTAGCTATCTCGGTGCTCAATAATTATCACGCCGTGAAGCGCATACGTTGCTCGATGACAGGAGACCGCGGCTAGATGCAAACCCATAATAAACGATCTGCCTGCGGTGGAAACGCTAATGGTCGGTAGCCTTTTATCGGGTTGGCAAAGGCGGATCATCGTCGGTATAAGAGGAGCGCGTGTGCCCGAGTCGACCGACTATAAATCTCGATACAGCCAGTGTCATTGGTGCTAACAGTCTTGTAAAGCGAGCGGCGACTGGGTGATATACAGGTTGATGCGCCACTGGCTCTGCAGAGGGGTCAGTCGTTCCCCCCGTCATTGTCAGGGCCGTCGCATGGTTGCGCCGATGCACTCGGTCCGCCTCGAGCTCTTTGTAATCTCGACTCGGAACTGCCTTCGACACGTCGCGTCGTCGTTGTCGTGCAAGTGCGAAATTTACGATGCTCATCGACATTCCACCCCGTGCATTCCTGCAATGAAGGTCTGCACAGATGACATTGATATACCAATTGTACCTATTGTTTTACCACCGTCAACATTCTCGTTTGCAATTGAAACGTGACGGCTTCTTATCACTTGATCAGGTTATGATGGTTCAGCTTTAATCTCTTTTAAATCTGGTTATAATATGGGGGCAGAATCAGACGACAGGTATAATGCTAATGTGGTATCAAGGATCAGAAGGAACGAGAGTTTATTTCAGATTTATTAAAGCTGCCACCTCCAAATTTCTTTGAATTGTTTTAATCCGTTAATTTTGCAGGGAAAATAAGGACCATCATCATCATCATCATCAAATCGAATCAGTGGCGTACAACTCTGTCATAATTTTAATATTGCAATACAGTGACAAGAATAAAACTTTTTGAGAAGTGCAGCAACGCGTCGTTATGTCAACCGTTTCAGGCGTACGTACAAAGTTAACGTACGCATCGATCGAATAATGGGACTTTGTGCAATACGAAGGTTTTATTGGATCACCGTATCCAATTTTCCTCTTCAAGATCGTTATCATTTCGCAACTTATATTTGACTCGTTATATTAAGTAAATGATAGGTACGTTAAGATAGACTGGATGTTTCGTTTCGTATCGCGAGAAATATTATCCGATATGATTGCTTGCTAATCGTACAAAAAGCTGTGCGCCATACACTTTTTTTTTTTTTAAGTACCCGAGACATGGATGTTTGATAGAGATGCGAGATAATGAGACGGGTCTATGTAACAAGGCGCATAAAAGATAGGAGGGACGGAAGAAGGTGTTACCTCACCGGCGCAATACGTCGTTTATCGATGCGATTTGCGGGTCAAGCAGATCAACTCTGATAAAGCGACTGGCATTCATTCATGATGTTATTGCGGGTCTGAATTACGTTCTGTGAATTTATACTTTTTCACGAAGTAAACTTTGACGTCGAATGGTTTATATATATATATTAAATAAATAGATTCGGAATTTAATGCTTTACTATATAAAATAAATGTATTGACATTTTATGTCATTTGAAAACATATTCAAAAATATGATCTTTAGTCCATACTACGAGGTATAGTATATGAATATATAATATACTTTTTATTCGAAAAGTAAAATCCGCAAATTTTTATAATATCTTTTCATTTTTTGTGTTCTTATTGGGTTCTGTTGATGTTCGCTTCAGTGACGTTTGACTTTTAATCTAAATTTTTGTTTACATTACGCAATAATATGTTTTCTTATATTGTTTATTTTCATAACCTTCGAACGTTTTTCGTAACAACGTGAATGTCAATATGACTGTTAACTCTATCGTTTATAGATCGTTTGTAAAATAAAATAGATTGCCGAATTCATGATCTCAAGATCGAAACCTTGGATCGCAATAATCATGGGCTAATAGATTTATAAACTTCTCTCAAACTATTGAGTACTACTGAGTATAGTTGCCATAATAAACGCGATAGTCTTTGTTCGTTGCACAAGAAATGCATGCTAACTATTTTCCTCCAGTCGGAAAATTATTGCAAAAGTCTTGAAAAATAGCGTATGTGATTTAATAGATCTATGAACATTAAGAAGGTGTCAAAGTTGGACTGCTTTCAAATTTACAAAATCTTCATTCGAGGAGGAAAATTAATCAAGTTTGTAGGATCGGAGAGTTGCAGCTCTAACGAGGACGATCGATAGGGGGAATCCTGAGGAATCACAGAGAAAGTCACAAACTTCTTTGGTCATAATAGACGGAGGCTTTGGATATGCAGTCTCTTCCTCCCGCTTGCCAACGTGAACTCTTACACTCATGTATTTCTAGGCGAAATAATGCGAGAAATCCACTGGTGTCGAGGTATTCGTACAAAATGAGGATTTTCAAAGAAAGATTTTTTTTTTATAAATACAATTTCATAACGAAACTTTTAAAGCAGACTAAATAAATAATCCGTTATACATTTTCATTATATCGCCGCAGACACGAATTTCTAATATTACACAATCTAAATATGTGAAAAACATCAAAATACCAGATAAGAAAAAGAAAGCCTCAACGTGTGAAGATACGAATAAAATAAAAGTGCTGTAAATTGTGCAATTAGGAACTATTATATTGCACAGTTCGTCGAGTACTTTTTTATTGAGTTAGTACGGTATAATCGGTATTATATGTTAATCTTTTACATTTTATAGAATATAGAATGCCATTACGTCACGATAAATACGTACAGGAAGGTGTTAGCAGAAGATCAATTCCAAACAAATACCGAATGTTTATGCAACGAAGCGTGGAAAAACTTTATAGTTGTTGACATTTACGGTAAGTGCCATTTACATTAATCAATTTATATTATTGTGGTTACATTTTATGCTACGACGATTCAAACGGTGAGTGCATATACGATATACTCGGTATGAAAATACGAGAAGGAAATATGCAAATTTTCTGCTTTATTGATTAATTAATTCCACACTGAACGTTTTCTACTCTTCACCTATGTGAAAATGAAGATCACAACTTCTCGGCATGCTATACGGAAACATCATAATATCATCGCCACAGGTAACATCGATGAACCAGCGTGTAATCATCCACCTGGTGCAATGAGGAACGCTCGTATCTGACATTTGATACAATACCATCCAACGCGTGAAAATTACTCGTCTACGGACATTAAATTTAAAACCATTTGATCTTTAATTATTATTCCTGAACAATTATTATAAATTAAGCTATAAGACTTATACTTGCTACAGCCATTTTCGATCGTTTTTAATACTTTGTTTTGTTTTTACATGACCATATCTTATACAAATGCTTCTCATAATATTTCCTGATCTTGCATAATCTTTGATGGTCATCCGCGATCTTACGGGTATGGCAACGTCTTTGCATTATCATATAGAATATACTGTATCATTTGATTACACAGTGTTGCATAACAATAAGAAAAATATAATTCCTCGGGTATCAAGTCTAATGCGACCCTATTATGCTACGTCTATTTCGTTGTAGCATCTCCTTTCATGATATACATTCGTACATCATACATGTACATTTGATAACTGAAGTTTTACTTACGATATTATTTCATTTGTGAACGACAACACTTTTTGGCACTCGATAGTTTCTATGCTGCACACGGAATATATATAACAAATGCGAAAGAAAAACTTGGCGTACTCTAGACATAGTATCTTTGGTAATTCGCGGCAGAGTTGGCATGTATATACATAATACACTGGTAACAAACAATGAGGTTTGATCAAGAGTCGCTGTCTGGCAATACTTTATGGAATACAAGAGGAACAACAAAAAAGATTGCACAACCTACAATTGTCCGTATACATGCGCCAGATGTCTTTTATTTTCGAGGCTTTTCTTCAATCGCTCATTACGAGAGATTAATTTCATCTCTTAACAAATAACTGTAACATAATATGCACAGATTTTTGCAATGCAGTAAAAAATGTAATGTACAATCATAACATTGAATAAATTAGGACTAATTATTCCTGGCAGAAAAATGGTTCGTTACTTCTTCAAATGGTAAACGAAAATTCTTTTTTTCAAGCAAAACATTTCAATGTTAAATTTGAACCTTATCTTAGAATGTTTTTAAATCAACAAAAATGTAAAATACCTTTTAATCAGATAAACGCAAAAAAGATATCATTTCTGTTTAAGTGTTTATGTAATCTACCGTCATTTCACTGAGAGAACTCAAAAATTCAAGGGACATTAAAGGGAAGTGCGCAAGTAGATCCGGATTTAGTAAAGTATCTTGTCTTATAATCATTTGTAATTTTCTCGTTTCAGGCTACGGTAAATTGTAATCAAACGTTGCAATTTCAGTCGCGGTCTCAAGTTTCCAAACTGCAATGCATGGTAATAACGATTCTAGATTCACGGATTTCATTATTATTTAAAGGATATCTACTGCACTCTCAAGGTTGCGGTGAAATGAGTTTTACGTTCGGATGGAGTTTGCATAAAAATTCTTGAAAATATCGTTTATTATAAATTAGACTTTGAAAGGTTCGGTTAACGAGAATAAAAGTTGATAAACGTATTTTCGTTTTATTTATTTGAATTTGCCTTTTTTAAAATAGAAATTTTAAAGGATTTGAAGAAATATTCGATCCATAAATAAAAACCCAACTCTCCAATTTATTTGCAATTATTGCTTTGTGCAAACTGCCGAGGCCGCATTATTATGTAAATGAAAGTGATTCAAATCCAATTACTAATAACAATTATCACTTAATTAAAAATCTCACTGAGAGGCATCACGAAATACTTAACGATCATCGTTAAACTGATATTCTAACTGGCGTATACTTGTAACATTGCATCAAAATGAAATCCTAAAAATGACATCAATTGTAAATATGTTAAATTGTCTGTATTATTATTTGGCATTGCAGAATAACATTAGTTGCAATAATAATAAATCAAATAAACTCATCACATGCTATAAAATCATTTTTTGAACGCAGATAAAATAAAAAAATACTTTCAATAAAAAAATATACAATATCGAACTTTCAATGAAATTCGTGTTTTAATTGATATGCGATTTTCGTCATAGAAATAAAAGAGGGATTTTTTACAGAATAACTCATATTACGCAATAAAGCCATACATTAACTACTAGAAAGAACCTCTCGACTACTGTAAATTATCAGACATTCATTAGTCCGGCTCATTATGCTGTAGAGTAAAAGTCCCGTAAAAATATTTCTTTTTTGTTTTACTATATTTTTTTAGCAGAGAAGGATGCGTCGCCTGACCTTAGAGGCCAAAAGTCGTAAAGTATAAATCTTTTTAAAAATCGTAAATATTATGAAAATTATAGACGAACATTACTCCGGATGGTAAAAATAACCTAATTAATACAAGTTATTAGTTCTTTTATTCATTAGTTAATGATGTGTTTTTATTATTTAATCTTTTCCTCCTATTTCATCAAGATTGCTCAGACGGTAAATTTCAAATTAATCATGGGACTATAGTATGTTCATGGCATAATAAGTTCCACTATGACAATCGCAATAACAACGATCGATTGAAATTAATCATAAAAGTTAATTAATTGTTGCATTGAGGTGCAACCATAATATTTACTTCAATGATGCTCGCATGGTGGCAAATGAGCCTCGATGATCGTCAACATATTAACGCGCATCGCAAACTTTTTCACGCAATTAATTTTCAGGGGAGTATGCCGAGAATCTTTACTTACTTTATTATCTTAGGCAATTTCTGTAACGAACGGAATATAAGCGTTAAAGCGCCGTTGACCCATACATGACGCATACAAGCTAGTAAGGTCACTGGATTGCCGAGCTTACGTAACGAGGATTCCACCGATAATTAAAAATAATTATCAATTTCTTAGATCTTATCCGACATTATGTTCAATGTATATCCAATTTGCAAGTTTGTTTAATTGAAAATCTATTATTTGATAGATAGAAACAAAACAAATTGTACACCTTTAAAAACTGTCAATTTTTCGCGTTAAATTTAACATCAAATTTTGCATAAAACAAATTTAAAAAATGTTTATCATTGATGAAAAATATTGAAAAACAACAACAAAATTATTAATCAACAAAAAATCTTTACGCTTGTCTCATATTAATCGAGGAATTATTTTCAAAATCAATAAGTTTTCAATCCTTTGTCATTTTTCTTATCAAATTTTGTATTCAGAGTAATTATTGTCATTTTGAAAAACAATAGTTAAAAAGAGATGAAAATTTAAAAATTCAGGAAGTATGTGGACATATACCATTGTCAACCAATTGAAAACTCATTAGCTTCATTAATTTCTCGTGGCATAACTCAACATTTTTTTAATCGTTACATTAACCGTTTTTAGTGCGGTAGATGACTCTGGTCATGATAAGAAGGACAAGAAATTTTAAAATGAAAAGATAGGCTTTTTACTACTCTCTGTTTCGTTCACTTACATTTTTTATACCAAAGACATATATATATATATATATATATATATATAGGGAAATTGGACAGTATTATACTGAAAACTTACCAACAAATTACATCTGTTAATATATGTGAATAATTTTATGGAATAAAATTAAATAAAAATTTGTTTCATATAATTTACATAATTTAAAATAAATAAAGGAAAAGGATAAATTAATGCATTGTCAACATTCGTGTGAATGGGTGAATAATCACTCTCTACAATAATAGTACCTGCCATTTCTGTGTAGGAGATGTTATATACGACTAATTACGATTATCAGACTTCATTCACGTTCCTATATCTGCAGTTCGTCAAATATACGACGAAATTAATTTGATGCTTTGAAACATAAAATGACAAAATACACTTTGACTGATTTAATCACAGTAAAGCCGTCTAAATGTTGAATTTTAACGAATATAGCGCGCGTTGTACGTTTATTCTTTACCTCCTGTGGTTTGATTTTCTCTCACGCTGTAAAAACGCCCATGAAATTCAGAACTCCATAATTCACGTAAATAGAAAGGGACTTGTTTATGTTTCATTTTTAACACTTCCGATTAATGGTTTTACAGCGATATATCGTTTACCGTGTCAATGCGTATATAATTTTTTTAAATTCGCTCTTAGGAGCCTTCATTAAGTATTCGATTGATAGCGAAGAGTACGATTAATCTACGCAAAATGAGTATGGAATCAAGTTTACGAATGACAGATAATGAATCTTACAGATAACCGAGTTAATTGTTATTGCCGTGTTTTGCATAAAACTCTTTGTGAAATGTAGTCACTTTTTACGTAGCGATGCCAATTGTATGTGCAATTATAATCTGATATAAAGTATATATTGTCTAGTGAAAGAATGTTTATATTATACATACGTCTTAAACGTATAATAGCAACTAGAATTGCTCATATGATATAATGCGTACGGTAAATATAGATATAGACTAAAATAAGCAGCGCGCAAAATGAGGTGTAAACAAAATGCGCATACATCAGGAGGGTTTTAGAGAAGCGCACGTGTTGACCTAGTAAATTATGTAATTATCTCAAAAGACGGTAGCTAGTATCTGGTAGCTGGTTAATTAGTCGTTCAGTTTGGCTTGCTTTCTCTTACTTTACGTGCCGTCGCCTTCTCGCTGTACGCTTCCGTATCATTCGATTCGACACGGAGTTAGCTCGATTACCACCTGAATCGTTAAATCTCCTTTACGACCGTTAAGGACGCTCGCTGCCAGCAATTATTCGCAATATTCATTTTTATCGATGATGCCGAAGCAAGAAGAGTACGTGCGCGGGACGATACGACACGTATACATATATATATATATATACATGCGCTTCGGTAAATTTCATTAAAAATATGCACACGTAGGATTGCAGAAGCAAATTGTGCCGTAAAATAATCACGCCGAAGGTCTGATTGTAATAATTTCTTAGGAATCGCAATGGCGAATCTTCCGTTTCAAAATTTAGACTCGTTGGGAAATCGATGAACAGTTTTATTATTATTGATGTCAATGACGAAAGACACGATGGGTTTCCTTTATACGTGTCAAATCGTAAAAGGAAACTGTAAGGTGACACATTTTGTCATCAGTCTCCATTGTCAATTGGCTTGTTATAGGCACATCACTATATATTCTCTTAAAAAATAAACATTCAGAATGTCTTATTGAATCGAAAAGAAGAGGACATTAACAAAACAGAGAAAATATTAGGTATTTGCTGAAGCTTACATGCTGTTTTTTTTTATATATTTTGCAATCTCTTTAGGTATATTGCTGCATGTTGGAAGTCACAAGAGAAATATGTTGCAATCTAATGATATTTTCTATAGTATTATCATTATAAAATGGATGATAATCCTAGATCAATTTCAAAATCAACTCGAATTTAGTCTGATCTCAATCTAGATTTCTTCTTTTCATATTATTCAGACCTGAATAATGTTTCTCAAAGAAAACCTTCTGCCACATTCAGTCATGTTGACAGAATGACCGATGATCCAAAGAATCTTCTTCCCCTGATACAACGAGGCTTGACCTATATTTACATTTATGTTCAAGGATTGCTGCTGCACATCGATATCAGAACTTGTTGCAGCTGTTGTATCGACGCCTTTTATCTTTTACAAGACATCACTTTTGGTGCTATCGTAGTCTTCGTTCTAAATGAATGAAAAAGTGGCATTAACGATATTTTAAAACGTCAGTGATATACCAGACAAGATCTTTTCGTACTTCCTAATGAAAGAGAAAAAGTATTCTCCATTCTTTTCGTAAGATTTAAAGTGTTCGACTAATAACTTTTATAAAATCGATTAATTCTCCCGGGAATTACTTAAGCTGGATTTATAATTACTAGTCACTCTAACATTGCACTCGTCATCCACGGTTAAAGTCGCGTAAGAAACCCATCTTTAACGAGATTTCCAAATAGCTTAGCTTCGATTACGCGAGTCATGTCGACAGTAACGATTGTTATAATGGCAGTAATAATCAACGATTTCTTACACAATTGCGGCAAGATACGAGCGCGCTGCCGAGATTTAAAGCAAGCTGAGAGCGAATGGAGACGATAGTCGAAAGCAGTCTTAACCTGGTGCAGGAGCACTATACATGTATATATATATATATATATATATATATATATATATATATATCCAGATGAGGCGCAATCGTGGCCAAATCATTTGTTCGAATTGTGGCACCTGTTTCCGAGACCTTTATCGAGATTATTATAACGACGTATACCGTGGCAGTATAATGGCAAAGTAGGCTTCTACGAGTGTTCTTTGAAAATTGGAGTTGATAAAAATTGTAAACGTAATATTGGCATTATTTTGTATATTAATTATATATTTTATTCATAATGTTCCATGAATAAAACTTTTAAAAAATTGAAAAAATTTTTAAATAAATCCTACACGGAAAAAACGACTTGGTTGAAATGACTAATTTATTATTGGTTGGATATTTATTGGTTAATACAACCATTTACTTAGTCGAGAGAATAAATG
>JAPYZR010002512.1:0-27179 GCA_030522945.1 Trichopria nigra
AGGAAATTTGCATATAATTACGTCTACAAATTGTATATACATTTTTTAATAATATTCATACGCCAATTTTCTGAGTCGTCATGTTCGTGTCGAACAATTCTCGAGTACAATCCGTAAAGAACTATTTCGTGTACGACTCTTCTTATATCATAAGAACAAATAGAAAACAAGCTCATAAATCTTTAGTTCTTTTCTTTATTAAAAGTGTATTATTCTCTTGGCATTGAATATGAAGCAATGAAAATCTTAACGTAAGATCGAAGGAATAATTAAAGGCAAATGACGTTCTTATTGCATTAAAGTCATTGTCGATTTGTCTCATCCTAGCACCCGAAATAGTCTTATATTCACTTTGAAGCAGTTCTCGCCGCAAGTAATAATAGTATCTGTTGAAGAAAGTTTAATGAATACATTTTTATGTTGAGAACATTGTCCAAAAGCGCCACGTTACACAACGCAATGGAAACAGTAATATAATCGCTTTATAAGGACAATAAACTAGACGAATCTCTGACAAGTTGGTCTAAAACTGTGCTTGAGACTCGGGGACGTTCGCGCTTTCAGAGACAATAAGCACGTTGACCATTTACCCATCGGCTACCTTGTATATACTTATATATTTTAACGCGGTGCATACATAGCCGCTTTACAAAATCAGAGACGACCGTCAAGGGGTCAGAGCTATACGATGAAGTGCAACGTACAATATGTTAACGTCACCTAATTCCATGAGTCGTAAAACTTCAAGTCTCTCCTAGTTTCACGGCATGCCTGTATAGATTGCCGAGTCACTCCCTAACATCCCGGTGTTGCCCAATCATAAACATACATCAGCCAGCCAGTAATTCGACATCGCCCTCAAGAAGTCATAGCTACAATGAAATAAGAAGAAATATTCGAATTCATACAACGACGTGTATAATATATTATATGTCAATATATTATTATATTACACATATTTTCTCAAGTTCGCGGTCTTTCCGTGCCGGTAAATCAGTCAGAAAGATGTCGATTGCCGCCATATGGAACACGAATTTTATTGTAATATACATAATACATATTACGTATATATTCAGATTGAAAAATATTCCTTCAGTCGCTATGAACCTACGGCAGTGTATATGCTCTTATTAGTACTCTGATATTACGTAAGTCGCACCACACGATGACGGTTTATTGCGAACATATTATATGAATTATTCGTTTTTTCTGTGCTCTGACCTCTTGATGGCGATGTCGAGTCACGGGTTAGGTGGTGTATGTTTGTGATTGGTTAGCATCGGGATGCTAGGGAATAACTTGGCAATATATACTAGGATGCCGGGAAACTAGGAGAGTCTTGAAGCCTTTTCTACGACTCAGGGAATTAGGTGATGTTAACCTGGTACGTTGTACTTCCTCGTATAGCTATGACCTCTTGACGGTGATGCCTAATTTTGTAAAGCGTCTGTGTTTACACCGTGTTTCAATATATGTATGTATATAACAAGGGAGCCGATGCGGGTAAGAGATCAGAGTGTTTATGGCTTCTGAAACCGCGAACGACCCCGAGTCTCAAGCACAGTTTTAGACCAACTTGTCAGAGATTCGTCTAGTTTATTGTCCTTATAATGATTGTATTACAGCTTCCCTTGCGTTGTGTAACGTGGATCTTTTCGACAATGTTCTTAAAATAAAAATGTATCAATTACGACATTTATCCATAATAACTCTCTTTCAACAGATGATGTTATTATAATTGGGACGATGACTGCTCCAAAGTGAATATAAGACTATAAAGGTTGCGGGTGCTATTATGAAACAAATTACACATTATCTACTGCCTTTAACTCCTTCGATCTTATATATTCCCTCCCAATCCCACCCCATACTAAGAAAAATGTATACAATTTGTAGACGCAATTCTGTATAGTTGGCAAATTTCCTACGATGTCAATCCAGAACATCCAGAATAACGCTTACTTAAACTGCGTGGATATAGACGTCAGCAGCTGTATGTGGCTATTGAGTCCAGAAACCGAAACTGTCATGAAAATATTTGTTACACATATGAAATGTTCACCTCCCAGGTAGCATTTTTTCGTCACAATTGCTGCGGATATGAGCTCCTCGCGTGCGTATACCGAGGCTTATCATCGCATTGCTGGCAATTTGTGTCCGCCATTACGTAGCCATAATATACGCCGTGACTTCATAAGAGCAGACGCAAAATAATCCGTTACATAATGAGGGCAGCCTGCGATGATCTTCACGCAGAGGTTCAATACGCCCTCACGTGATGAGAGTAACCTAACCTACATAACCGCCACTCCGTGCGAATATATAGACTGACGACGCTATATTATCTTAGGCAGCAAATGAAGAGTGCTGCAGAAAAGTAGTGTAATAACATTTTAATAAGAAATGTTAAACATAAATGTTATAATAATATACGAAATATAATCTTTTTTATATAATGTAATACAATCAAACAATCAAATTTATTTAGAATAAAAAATGTTTTGTTCTTATATTATATGTGTCATTCATTATTCTCCTTCAACTTCATTATTTTCTTCCTCCTCCTCACTACCATCTTATTCCTTGTCATGTGACTCACCCACTTTCTGTCTCTATATTTAATTTTCAATCAATGTCACCGATATATTTTTGGAGATTTTATATATATATGAAATTCCCACAACAAAGTTTTGATTTTGCGGGAAGCCCTGAATTTTGTTTATCTCCGAAATTATATAAAAAAACATAAATGTTACAAATTCGACTAAAAGTGATTATTTGAAAAATTTTCAATAATTTTAAAGTTTAAACATATTTAAAACGAAAAAACCATGAATGTTCGCGTGCATCATAAATTATTAAATGCATTTATATACATCAAATTCATTGCTGAAATGTCACAAAAATATTTTCTTTTGTGTGTACTATCTCTCAGGTAAAATATCCAACGGTAATTCAGTAATCGTCCTTATGTTAACGATATGTTTAATTAGAATGTGTATACATGCCGATGTACATTATTTCATTTGTCCACCGATGTATATATGAAGGCATATGTATATCCCACCAATTCCTCCGAGTGTTATACATGTATACATTTAGAACATTTTAACAGTACGGCGAATATTAAAATTAAAATTAAAAATTAAAGTATAGTAGAGGATTCTCCGCCCTTAAAACGTTGCGAAGCAACGAAATTTTATTTATTTTTTCGCTCGCAAATAAATTAAAAATATCGCATTCAACCCCGGGTTCCTCTCGCTCGCGGTACCACTCTCCTCAGCTGTTGAGGTAATACCCTTACGTTATATATACATATATCTAACTAACTGTAAAGGTCCGATTTCACGGTGATGCAGATATCTATAGATATTAATATCTATTCGCTAAACGCCTGCCTCGTTTTCATGGAGATACAGATGCCTGGATATACACCATATACACATATATATTACACACATTGACATTTGTAGTGTAAATAAAGATTTAAGATGATCAAGATGCGTATCTAAAAGTTCGGTTTGGGGTAAATATCTGATATCTGTATCTCCATGAATACGTACCTTAAAGGTCCAAATTCACGGAGTGCAAATATCTAGATACATATATAAATATCCGAAACAGTCACATTGCGGACTTACAACGTTGCCAAGTCAAAACCTCGGGGAATCCCACAATACAGTTTTCGCCCCCCGAAGAAGAATGCTTGCGCGGGGGGGCTCCCCCCCCGCGGACCACCCCGTAAAAACTAACCTAACCTAACCACTCATAAAACCCGCCTAAACTCCGTTTTTTGGTGGAAATCTGGCAACACTGTGGTCCTCAAAGTGACCGAAGTGGTCCTCAAAGTGACCGAAACATGCATGCAAACTTTGATGACGGTCCTCAAAATTCCTAATTTATATATATGGAATGGTCCGCAAAGTGACTCGTTCGTATACGTATACACCATATACACATATATATTACACACATTGACATTTGTAGTGTTAATAATCTTGTAAAAGATTTAAGATGATCAAGATGCGTATATCTAACAGTTCGGTTAGATCGAACTATATATATATTTTATGTATCCTGCGGATACGCGAGTGGGGGAAATATCTGATATATCTGTATCTCCGTGAATACGTTACCTTTACAGCCTGTACAGAATACTTTGTATATATAGGTTTTAATTTAATAATTAAGTCTAATGATGGTTGCATCTATATAAAATTCGCATATATTACCTTGCCTCGACTTTACAGTCGACTTTTTCACAGTCGCCTTTCAGTTAAATGAGAACAAACGACTTAAAGTCGACTTTTCAGAGTCGCCTTTAAGGTGACTGAGAAAAGACGACTTAAAGTCGGCTTTTCAGAGTCGCCGTCCAGTTAAATGAGAAAAGGCGACTTAAAGACTACTTTTCAGAGTCGCCTTTAAGGTGACTGAGAAAAAACGACTTAAAGTCGAGTTTTTTCAGTTGCTTTTATATCAAATGAGAAAAGTCGACTTAAAGTCGACAAATCGTCATCCGTGTTTCTTGGGATGTATATATATGTATATCAAATTTTGAGAGTTATTTCAAATTTTCTTTGACATTATTTTAACATTATAAGTTAACGGACAAAATAAAAGCAGTTTTATTGTATAATTGTATTTCAAAAACATATACATATACACAACTGCTATTTACATATGTAAGACTATGTATTCTCGGGATAACTCGGAGAAAGATAATTTTAAGGCACTTAATGACTGCAATGCGAGCACCAATGTCTTATATTAACGCGAATGCTTCGTTTTTCTCTAACCGACGATAGTCGCCGAATAGCTTTTTCAAGCAAGAGGCGTTGGTATCACAGAAAGAACAGTATTTACAATATTTACCATGATGCTGTCGCCGGGCTGTATTATACAAAACCAAATTATAAACACTCACGCACTTGTACTAGATTCGCCACTTTGCCCAGTAACTTTACTTCATTCTACCACTGTTGCTTTTTCTATGTGTTTCTAATATTGTTTGAAGTCAATTTTTTCAAAAATTTGTTGTATTTTACTTCAATTTTCTTTATGACGGAGCCACTGGCAGTGTCCGAGAGTCTTCAGAAATCTTTTTCATTCTTCGTTTCTGAATTAAATTTTTTAAAGCTTCGCTGATGCGCATCAACGTTTCTGGCACTGGCCTGTCTAAGTCATAATTTGCAATTTCATCGATTTCGTTATCTTCCTCTGAAGTCAATTCATTTTTAAGCAACTTAAATTGATCTATAATCTCTTTTAAACTTTCTTTCGGATCTTTGTAAGCTTTCGTATCTTGCTCTGTACTTTTATATTCTTCTGAAACCTGCAGATCATCAGTAGGCGAAGTTTTTATGTACTCGCCGTCTTCAAGAGCAAAATCATTTTCAAACTCTTTAAACTGATCTATTATTTTTTTTATATTTTCCTTAACGTTAAAAATTTTTTGTTTTTTGTCAAGTGAATGCTCTTTTGAATTCGTTTTCGTAAACAATATTGCATCTGTCTCAATTTTCTCAGGGTCCGAGCTTTCTATTACTGGAACTTTGTCATTATTTTGTTCTTCATGTATTTTATCATGAACATTATTTGTTTCCTCTTTTTGAATTACAAACGATTCAATTGAAACTTCCGCTTTTTGTTTTACGTCGACTCTTTTTTCTTGGATAAGTTTTTTAACGGCTTCTTTTACACTTTTATGCTTAAGATTATTATTGAGTTCCTTTTTAATGTCTACATTTCTTATCTCCTTTGAATTTATAGGTGACTGTGGAGTTATATTAATACTCTCAATTGTTTCTTTGATGTCATCATTAGGAGGATTGCTGAATTCTTCCAGAGATTCCACAATATCCTCGAATACTGGCTCCATATTCTTTGGTTTATTATTATTTATTCCTTTTACATTTTCATCACTGATAATCGATATTGTCTCTCTAGTCCTGTTCGGTTTGTACCAAATATTCGGTTTTCTTTTTAGAAGAAATATAGTTGGTTTCATTTTAATTTTAATGGGTATAATCGAATTGTAATTGAATACAATATGAGAAAATCCATCTACCGAGTCCAAAATGTTGTGAGTTTTTAGATAGGGTTTAATGTTTGGAGAATATTTACTTTTCGCTTCCATCAATAAATGTGAAAACTCAAGCATTTCTGGGGTTTCGATGGTGAGATTTTCTTGCTTGGAATATCTGTAAAAAATATATCCATTAAATACCTTCAATGAAAATATATGAAATGCATTCTTAGATAAAACGACCGGAATGTATAGAGGGTGCAATGGGAAAATATTTTGCAAACTTACATCCAAGAGGAATTCGTTTGCGTAAATCTTGAAACTCCAGTTTGGGCTGTCAATACGTCAATGTGTACATAAAGAGGTTCAGTGGAATTTTTTTCCAATCTGTGCAATCGTGCAATTGCTGTACCTCCTGGATAATTTGACCCAGCAACGCAAAGAAGAAACATTGAGAATATAGCATTAAAGGCTAGGTGACCCAAGACGAGTAATGCCATAAAACTTTTTAGTGGAGTTTTTCCTCTATTTTCCCAGCTGCAAATATAAAAAATATAAAAATAAGATTTACTTGTCATCATGGAAGAATGATTTCATCAATCTATTAAAAGTAACATTTGTTTAGTGGTAATAAAAGACATTAATTTCAAAGACCTGTAGCATTGTTATAAAACGAATTTATATACGTACATGCGTTGACAAGCTGCAGCTGCGCTAACATTTAGCAAAGGAAACACATACATGATGAACCTCAATTCTTTGTGTGGAAGGAATGAAAATAATATAACAAATAAAATTGCAGGTACGGAAAGCACACGAACCCTGGCATCCCACAACATTCCGAATGGAACAAGAAGATAAGAAAGCGCCATTCCACGAGGGAGTGCCGAGTAAAAATACCAGAATATTGGCAAGGTCTATGATCGAGTCAAGGTTCAATTTATCAAATTTGATTGAAATATTAAAATTAAAAATATAAACTTTCACTGAAGCATTTAAAATAGATTGTATTAAAGGATACACCCCACTGACTGCTCTTATTGAGAACAGTGTTAAAGTAGAAAACTTCGGCTTCGGGCCATAAAATGCGTCTCCAAAAAATTGAATCAACTGCAACCGTTAGCGATAGAAAGAATGCACCAGCTGGAATTGCAATTTTCAGTAACCTGGTGAAAAAAAAACAACATTAATATACAGTTTGTGTAATATTTCTTAATGTATTAATTTATGTAAAATTTAAATTGTACCTTGTTATACCGATATTCATATTTGCAATGTCGTGAAGTAAGAAGAAACCCAAAAGCATTGCTACTTCGGCTCTAAATATAATGATTGCTGCAGCCGATGAGCAAATGAAAAGTATGTGATTCCGTCTTAACCATCCGAAGAGGGCTAGAAGTACTGAAACAATAAGTTTGTTGACATTTATTCATATTTACTACTTCGAATAATTTTTTAATTTAAATGTTTACCCAATGGCATGGCCATAGTATTTGGCAATGGTCGACTGAGGTAGTACATAAAGTGGTACTGAGTAACCGTGATGGCAAGAAACCACTTTGCAAACTGGGTTCCGAAAACTGACTGTAAGGCTCTTTTATAAAGTCTTAAGGTAAAAATGACCATTAGACCCAGCAATGCTCTTACTGTAACAACCGTAATATCAATTAACTTAAAATTGAATTAAAAATAACACGACATTTAACGAGAAGAAGTGGTGAAAGTACAGTGTATGTTATGTTTATTTTCAATATTGGTTTAAGAAATATACATACCAATATATTGTGAAAAAAATTTATTAAGCTGCCAATATTTTATCATTGCGACAATAGGTGATGCTAGTCCTGAAATTACTATTGGCCCCAAGAATGACCTGGGTACAACCCCAGGAAACTCATGATGATCATACTGTAAATAGACGTAAAATTTTTTATTAACGATTAATCAAATCAATGTTCATTCTTAAACGGATGCATTTTGCTATCTATATATAACGTACAATCTACATGATGCGAAGAACAAAAATAATTTAGTGGAAACTATATCAGCTGATGATGAGTTTATTAATACACGCAACTATTTCTAAAAGCACTAAGAATATAGTTTTTACAATGACCCGTGTCAGCGACCTGCCAATTAGCAAAATGAATTGAACTGTCTAAGAATAATAGCAGACATAACGACAATGGATTTTCTCTGTTGTTTTATAATTTTCATATTGGAAAATCTGTCAAATATGTTTCATTTTATTTACCTCAGATAGGTTAGTTCCATGATATAAAAGGTCGTGCATTGCCTGCAGATTGAAACTTTCCTCCACTTTTGTGAACGGACAGTACAAAAGGTGTACCGCCGCCACGATGATCAACAGTTGGTCCATAATTACAATTTTGATCTTTAGCTCTGGCACCGGGTCATACTGTGGCCATTTACATCATTCGAAATTTCGTACAATGGAGAATGAAACAGAAATATTCTTCCGGCCAATATCGCGACGGCATACGTCGGCACGTCTTGCCGCTTTTTCCTCCCTCCATCTCCTATTTGGCGCAGTGCTGCCAAATGTGTGTGAACTGTGTGCTGGCCTGGAAAATGTTTCGTTCGAAAATGTACATTCCTATAATGATTCCTGTATAATAACATCATGATGATTATATCAACTTCACGATAAATAGAGACTGAACAAAAAAAAAATATATATATATATGACCAAATATAAATATATATATATATATAGGGTTATGTCTGCATATTTAAAATGCAAATTTGCCGGTGTGCTCACAATAAATATGCGCGGGACAATTTGCCGGTAAAACAATATGATGGACATGTACGCGGAAGTGCAGAATTCCAGAATTACGAGCTTCTTTGAATAAACGAACGATATGAACTTATTATATACGTTTTGATCGTTTCGTATTTTTTAAAAAGCGTATCGAGATTTTCGAAGATTTGTACCGTACATTTCTGCAATCTAACGAAATTTTGCCATAAAGACACAATTTCGCGTTTACTCGAATATTCGAGACCATTTCGAGTTTCGACGCGATCGAAGCCAGATCGTGCCTCAAATAAATATTAAACAAAAAGTTATTTTTGCATCGTCTTTTTACATTTTTACGTAATATATATGTTTTTTTATTCGCGAGCAGTTTTGTTATGAAAACGGTACCGATAATCGTGTGAGCAGAAGAATAAAATCAACTTTTCATCGATCTTTGAAAAAAAACAACATTTTTTTCGTCAAAATGGTACGTACATATATATTCATGTTGTACATCACATATTGAAAATTAATTTACATATATATACGTTTGTCTTAATTTAAATGTTTTCAACATTTATTTGAAACTTGGGATGTATATATTATTATTTCTGCAAAAAAGCAGAACTTCAGAAAAAGTGTTTCGGACAAGAGGAACGTTTCTTTACGGAACCAGTAAATTTATGACTTATTGATAAACAAATGAAAACCCGCGAATATTCCGAGTTCATAGATATATTATTATGTTTTATGGCATTTATAAAAATGCAGTTCGATGTTGTATATAATTTGTAATGAATATCAATCGATCAGAATAATATATATACATTCGACAAAAAAAAAAGAGCGGGAAGAGATATGAAGAAATAATTTCAGTAGCGAATAAATAGCGGGAAGGTGATTTTCGCGAAGAACAGAAAAGTCATTGCACAAAATTGTTTATTTTTTTTTTTTTTTAGCAGAATATATTTTTAAATCGCGCACGGTTCTGAATTTATCTATAACGTAAAAGCCTAATAAAAAAGATGCGTGATGTGAAAATGTTTGCAAACGAATATCGTTTAAAGGTAAACGCTATAGTATATGTGTGTTAATATATAATACAAGTGTATACATAATATACATATATAGGTGCAGAATGCATATCAAGTATATATATGCCGCGACGATGCATTTTATTCTCGTCTATACTATAAAATAGTAAAGAAGAAATTTGTAATATATATATATAGAACAAGATTTAAGGTAAGGGCAGATTCCAATATAGTAGTTGAAATTATTATTATATAATATTGTTGTCTATATATATGAAAAAATAAACATTTATTTATTCATCTATATATATTTATTATTACAATTTATATTTGTTCGTATATTTAATTAATTATTATACTAATTATTATATGATAAATGTATGTATTTCACGTTTTTATTTCATCACTATATATATTTTTGTATAATGTCTATAATCTATAGTGTACGTTTAAAAAATTGTGATTTATATAATAATTCAATTTAAAACTCATACAGATTGAAAATTTTCTACAAGAAATATTTTAAAGAATTACAAAGTGTATAATATACAAAACGGCATACATTCATAAAAATAGATGAATCTGTTATATAAATGTAAATGAAAATCTTAAAAAGATTAGATACGGAAATATACAAACCTCGTGCGTACCCTCTTCTGCTCACTTGGATAATGCGCTAATTTGGGCCTAGGGAGTAAAGTGGGACTTTTCTATCTGATGCTTCGGATAGTATTGATGAGAAATGAAAATTTTTTTAATCGTTGCCAAAAGAGGTAAATTTTTTATGAGTGTCGGAATTGCTCCCCCCCCCCCCCCCCCCCCCCCCCCCCCCCCCCCCCCCCCCATGTAGTTAATTAAAAATAATAGATTTACCATTTAAATCTTCCTTCTCGATAAAGTTCCATGTTGAAAATTAATCTTCCCTTATGAAAATTCCCTTTCGTAACATTTATATATGTAACAATTATTATGTAAATGTTACGTAACTGTTACCTTCAATGTTTGGAGGGGAACATTTTTTGTTGCAATCAATTAAAAAAATTTAAAAAAAAAAAAAAAAAAAAAAACAGCATAGAAAGATGAGAATGCTGAGAATGAATATTTTAGTAGTTTTATGACCATTGTCTTAAATCAGCCTTAACAAGTTAGCCTAAAATTCTTGTGAAGGAACCAATTCGATATATGTTGAATATTTTAGTATAGTTTATATAGTTTATATAAAATTTTAGTACAGTTATTCCCCTGGAAGAATAGCCAATTTTCAATATTCGTTTGTGCATTATAAATAACGTTGAGAACTGTAGCTCAAAAGTACTTCGCTTTTAATGAAGAGGTTTGACATTTATGTCAAGCTCTTCTTTTATGTTGAACTGTAATGGCCATGTTGATGTTCCAAATAAATGATCTATAACCGTTCATATAATAAAGAAAATTTGTTTAATGGACAGTTATATGTTGCATTTTCACGAGTAAAATCATGGGAATCGTTGAAAGTTTACTTCGGAAGTCAACGAGGGACGAATGCCACTAAAAATTACGTATATAAAGAATTATTAACTCCTTAAGGTACCAATATAAAAGCGTACATGATGAAATGGGAAACTTCGGCAAAACTTCGGAAAGACTATGTCACCTGGAAAAAAAATTATCTATGGTATATTATCATATTCGTAATCAGTGACCCAAAATACGTAAGAAACCATATATAATTTTTTTTTTTCTAGGTGACGTAGTCTTTCCGAAGTTTTTCCGCATTTTATTATTTTCATTCACCACGTTCGACCCGTTTGTTAATAATTGTACGATATGGCGACAATCGAAAAGCTCCTATCCCATTGCTTGCGACTTTAATGCTGAATAACTTGAAAGCTCTAATTTCCCGGAAATTTTGCCATGCGAACTTAAGATCTAGTTTTTCATTCTGTATCTCGTGATAAGCGGGGATACACAAGTGCCATTACACGCTGTATATATCCACATCTTCATTATATTATTACATTAATTAGTAATAATACATTTATCATATTATAGGAAGGATTATGGACGAGACCGTTGCAATTATGGAAACAATATAATATACTATTTATTATTATTCAAATTTCAGAATGTATAACATATTTCAAAATCGTGTATCGATTAAACTTGCATAATCGTTAATTATGGCGATACATACATTTCAAAAACTACCCTTTATTCATTTATGTCTTTATAGAAATAAAAATCATGAATACAATATAGTCCAGGTGTCTACAATCATGACACAAGTTTCAATGGGTGATATTAATTTGTTTTTTACATTTATCGTCGGCAGGTCTTAGGGAACTGAAGTATTTTAATCATTCTTATAGAAAACTATTACTTCGGTGTAAAATCGTGCAAAATCTCGTACTTTTGAATTGCTAAAACCCTCCTTACTATCGTTATCGTGATAAATTATGCAGGCATAGCTTCAAGTTTCTAAACGGCTACTTTGAAATTGCGTATAATCACTCTATATATATGAAATAAGTTTACCTTCACACTTGATCTTTTTTTTTTTAATATTGTAGTTTTTCAGAATAGTGTACGCTTAATTTTAGATGAACATCTACAGATTAGTGTCATCATGAATTCATTATCGCACAAGTACACGTAACCGAAACTTGTTCGTTCGCACACCTTACAAGTAATGGAAAAAATTAGCTGCTGTTTATTGAATTTATATGGTAAGTTTGGAATATTCTAGGCGCAAATATAAAAACTTACTGTACTATACAAACCTCATCGTAAATCGCTTATTATCTATATACGAAATAATTCGTAGTTTTTTTGTTTATATGTACTGATATTTTTTATTCTGCTTAAATCCTATATCTTCTAAAAATTATTCAGAATATTATGATATATTTATCACATATGTTCTGGATCATATGTTTCTTCGAGTCGCTCGCTTAGTTTAAAACTATTTTGTTGAATTGACCCTATCGTCGTTGAGAATTATTCACAATATATACCTTGAGGAAAGTCTGATGTTGATTACTAACGTAACAAATGTGATATTTAACAAACCACAATATCTTACGACGCTGGAAAATTCATTTATTGAATTATTGGCTAATATTTATTTGAATAGAAAAAAAAATATATATATTATGGTGGTGAATATAAATTCAGCATCGTTTCGACTTTATGCGGTGTATGGTTTTACAAGTCTGCCACGAAGATAGAAAAAGTAAACATCCGTACAATCATCACAAACTAAACATCATGATAGTTTCGCATCATTAGATAGTTGTGCCATCTCTCTATTACTTTGCAAATTTTTAAAATTTTGCCGAATTGTTCAAGGTTAGCAAATCGTTCCATTATTGATCAAAGTTCTTTGTGACGAGTCTATAATAAGCACTGATGTATACATATAATATATTTGCATAACCTGACAAGATTTTTAATACAGGAAGATAAACGGAAACCACCAAGAGCGGGTGCCTGTCGGAAACGACGACCACAATTATCCAGCATTATTAAAACCATTTTAAATGGGTCTCTAAAACAACCACAAGTAGCCACAGTAACCAAAATTATATAAAAATATATGTATTATAAATATATGTATTCTACATTTGAGAATCAAGCTTAGGATGAGATCGGGCTTCATCGTGTGCACCCGGAAACTATTTTCCTTCCCAAGAGGTCGCTTCAAATTGTATCACATTTTCAGCTTAATGCCTATCCATATCATGTAACAGTGATAGTAGGTTTCTATGGAGGACTTATGGTAGGATTATGTCTACATTCCACGTTATTGCATATGTGGCAGAACTTGGAATCGCTAAGTAATGCTATCACAAATGTTCCAGATTCTCCATTTTCGTAAAGATACAAAAAAAATCATCTGAGAAAATTTGTAATTGGCCAGGAAAACAAGAGGTGACCCAATTAGAATTGGTCTTGAAGCACTGCCGTCTTTCCCTTTACCAACTAACCAATTTCAAATTTCATCTTTAAAAAAAAACACAGGACTAAACTGGGGTCATTTTAGGCCCCTCATGTTGGTCGACATGATCTAATGACATGAATGTTTCTAGTCGGTAATTTTCAATATCATTCTTTAACCAGTTTAACGAAACGATGCTGAAGGTTGTCATCAGATATTCGTCAAGATACCCAGGGAGAAACAATCACTATTGGACGTTTATCGGAAAATGGATGAGATTGTAAGTCCTGAATCGTATATAATACCACAATTAGAAAAAAGGTGTTTACATCAAATAGATATTTTCCAAAACTTCTGTACAAAATTCCAGACCATCAAATTACATAGCGGCGAACGTTACGACAATGTTTTGACAAAGGCAACAGTGTAGGACGTAGAAATGGTACTTTATTAAGGAACGTAAAAATTGCATACAAAACGAAAAAAAAAAAAAAAAAATGTAAAATAGAATTGAAATGTCAGACGCGAGAGGCGATGTCGCTTAATGGAATCGTGACTCTTTTTAGCGCTTCGGTTTCGGTGGTGCTCGAGGATTTGGCTTATTGTGAAGCATATTCTGGCACTTGGGTATGTGGCGCTCGGCGGCACCCTGATTGAATTTTCGGCCGCAATGCGGACATTGAACGTAATCGCTGGTGTCGCTGGGCGGAGGGGGTGGCAAGTCGCTGAGCTTTCCTCCCGCAGCCAGATGAGCTTTTACATGTTTGGCCGAGCGGATTGCGTTGATAAAGTCCTCGTGCTTTCGCCTCCAGTTGCTCGATTTCAAGTCGGGTTTCTGCGAGATTTGCTGAAAAGGGTCAGAATACATGCGTTCCCTTTAAAAAAATTGACCATTGTCCTTCGCAGGCACTTATCCCGTGCTTGAGGAATTTTCGTGCATTTCAGAAAATAAACGTAAAGTATTTGTTCAGTATGGATCATAGTGTAGGGCAAATTGCAAATAATTGTTTGTCAAAACATCACGATACGTATGTAGACACTGGACAATGGACGTAGGACAATGGTAACGCTGACCAATTTATAAATTTAAGTGACAAACAAAAAAAAGAAAATAAAAAAGGGGAAAAAATACATTTTGAGTTGGAATCAGTTACACAATGAACTTAAATTGATATATAATTGTACAATGTTTTAGCTTTCGTTCAATTTGAATGGTTTTTTGAGGCAATTAAATATTTTTTTTCATAGTGAAATGTAGAATGAAGTGCACTTGATAACAGAATTTAGAATTTTGAAATGACAAACAAACCTTAGGTGGTAGACCATTTTTCACGAAAGGTTCGAGGTCCGTGCCTTTAACTCGATGTGTCATGGCATCAAACTTTCTGCGCTTTTTCCCTGTTCTCTGGCATATCTCCTCGTGGAGGGCAATCCGATCATCCGCAAATCGACGCCCGCACATACCGCAGACGACTAAATTTCCAGCGCTAAAATTAAAATGTAATAATTGTATATTTCAAAGGAACGAGACTGAAACTCGTAAACCAGCAGTGGTTCTCAAATTCTCTGATCCATTACAGACCTCCTAACCAGAGTCTGGACATCTGTATTGCCAATTTTGATTTTCCGAAACAAGACTAGACCGAAATGAGCCTAACAATGGTGGAGTTACGAGTGGATGCAAGACATATGATACTTTCTCTCTCTCTCTCTCTCTCTCTCTCTCTCTAGAAGTAGACTCGGAAAAATCGGAAAAGGAGTATCTTTGCAAATTACTTAAGTTTGAACAAAATTACACGTGCAAACTGAATTGACAAATTTGTACACAAAAGATGTCAGATACACACACTGCTGGAAAATGACAAACGTAAAAATCATTTGCAGGTTATTTTAATACAAGTTACCTCTCGCAAACTGTAGCGGGGGGAAGCTGGGGTGGTTTCGGTTCTGAAACAGTGGGTGCGGCGGTAACCTTTGGAGTCTTCGCACTTTTGGCCGCTTTCGGTTTTCCGTTTTTACGATTGAGAGCGTCGCAAAAATCCATCGTCTGCGAGGATGGGGGACGTTGTCGCGTCGGCGACGATTGTTTTGCCTAAAAATTAAATTATTCACTGAAATTTTTCTATCCCCCAAAATAGCCTCAAAATATCCGCACAAATCCAACTAAATTTGACACATTTCGAAGCTGAACATCGTGTTACCGACGCGAATTTCCGAATGAGTCACATTTAGTTTTTTGTTTTTTTTTTGCAAAATATATATTGCAAAATACGATAGTTCGACTCCAGTCGAGGCAAAGTTATGAATAATACCTAAATATAAAAATTTCAATATTATCGAAAACCGCTAAGAAATAATAGGTACTGACATCGTCGAATTGAATAATTCAACTAAAAGTTTAAATCGTTATTGAAAACGGATAATTTTACTTCGACCCGTAACCAGGTTGGGATCGAAGTATTGAATTTGGTCCCACCTTTTTCATGAATCTCCACGTTTCAGATCAATCTGAGTCCAAAACTGCAATAGAAAAATTTCCGGTATCTTGTACGTACGTACGTTACTACGCGACATAGCGCCCAAACTAAAATAGGTATCAAAAATGTATTTGGTGAAAAGTTGTATTTTGGGCCAACTTAGAACTGATTAGATTTTGGGATATATCCATGCGAAAATGGTGGAGGGGCGGTCCAAAAACAGAAAAATTGCTATTGATTTTTAAAAAATTGTTGCGCACGAACGAAATCAACAGAAATTCTTTCACAAATTGTTTTTGGATATGCCCTGACCTAACTTAGAACTGATTAGATTTTGAAATTTATCCGTCAAGTGGTAGAGTGGGGAAACCGCTTTTTGCGATTTAATTTTTTTGACGAACTGTAATTCACGAATAAATTGACAAATGTTTGTTATTAAAAATATAAAATTATTGTTTTTTTTTTTATAGCCTTACCTGATTTGGGAAATCAGGACTTTTTGAAGGTGATGTTGGTGCACTCTTCCTCGGCGATGAGCCTTTGGTAAAGCCGTTTTCGACTCTATTTGGCGACGTCGTTGGACTCGGTGATTTTGGGGCGCTAGGAACACATTTCGATTTCTTAGACGGCACGCCGACCGAATTCTTATCGTTAATACAAGAGTTCTGGATCGAACGAGAGGAATTTTGGTCTTTCGTTTGACTGGTTATTTCGACTTTTGTCTCCGGTTCATTTTTCGTTTCCTTGTTAGACGATACGAAATCGGCATCTATATCATCATACGATACAGACAGGAACGTTACCTCCGATTTTTTTCGAATACTTTGAGTATCGGAAGTTTCATCTTTCAATTTTTGGTGGGATTGCGATCTCTTTTCGAAAAAAATCTTACGCTTGCACGTCGGCGATCGATTTCTCAAGATATTTCTTGCCAATTCCACCGAGTTTCTCGCATCTGCAATTTTTTTCTCTCCAAATTTCTTCTCAGAAAACTTGGTTTTCTTGGAAATACGCGTACTTCGAGGTGCTTCCGTATTACTTGGAGTAACAGTGACATCTTTTCTTCGGCATAATTTTGTCGAAGAGGCTTTGGAAGTATTTGAATTCGTCGATACGCTTCGATTGAAAGGTTTGTTCTGATGTTTCGGAGTTTCCGGGGCACCTGGAGGAGTTGATTTCATATTAACACGCCACGGTTTGATAGGCGTATCGCGTTGGGTCAATTTCGTCTTCGTTGTTTTAACACTATCGTCGGTTGATGAATCGTTCTTCTTCACACGAGATTCAGCGGGTGCTGGAGAAACCGGTTTCGGGTATTCGTCCGTTTCATCGATGATCGTTGATTCCTGATGATCCGTATCGGCCCCAATAGAATCGAAGTGTCTGAGAGCCGACTCTTCCGAATCCGACCTGGTGAGATTTGGTTTTGGTATTTGCTCGAACATCATTCGTTTCTTCTCGAAAGAACTTCTTCGCTGCATCTGTATCGAAGGGCTTCTCGGATCGAGATTCTCGATATCAACCCCGTACCTTCTGTTTGCCTGAATGAACTGATCGATTATCGTGATTTCCTGATAATCCTTCGGGCATTCGACGGACGGTGCACGAATTTCCAAAGATGGCGAGGCGCCATAATTTATTTGCCTTATCTGCGTTCGGACTCGATCGATCGCTTGCTTCCCATGGCCAAACTCTTCGGTTTCGACATCTTGATGAATTTTTCGCGATATCGTATCTGGAGTTGGAGTTCGATTCGAGTGAATCGATCTACGGACGTAAGGCTCACAAAGTGCCGGTCTCATTCTGGAATTTTTGCGTAACGGATAAGTGGATTTATTTTGTGCATTGAATCTTTTTAACGTATTGCTATTAGGGTTTAAAAGGATTTCGATGTCTTTCGTGCCAGATTCAGGCGCATCAACTTTTTCTGTATTATTAGAGATCACTCGATTTTTCAGTTCGCTGAAAGACATGGTCGCTTGATCAACAGTAGGCTTCCGATCCGAGGTAAATTCGGTTTGATTAATATTGTAGGATGTGGTATGTTCCGACTCCTGATCTCTGCTATGACTGCGAATTATCTCTCGAACTAAGATTGTGGATTTCCAAACATCGCCGTCATCTGCAATACATTTATTTTCCCCGTGACTGATTTCCGTATCTGAGGCATCGTTCAGTCGGGTGGGTCCGGGGATTTTTCGATCAGTGGGCTTTTTTTTCAAATTGCGAACTTCGCGAACGCTGGATTTTGTGATATGACGTTGCGTTTTTTTAGTGGCTCTATCGATTTTCCTCGACTTCGTGATCGGCGATCCTCTGGGAAAGTAGAGCGTACAGGTGGAATTTAATCTTTCGCGATGAAGGGCGAATACGGAGGCAGGAGTGAGTGGCATTCTTGGTTGGTTTATTTTTTCCGTCACCCGATTTAGTATACGGAAGGGTGAAAGCATTTAAGATAATTAGTAAGTTTGTATGTAGTCAAGATCTGCTTTGTCACTAATGAGCGTTCACTGCTCTGGTAGTATTTCGGTATCTCGAAGTATTTTTGTTGTTAATCACCAACTAAATATATTCAATTAGCCCAAGTATGCAGATATAGGATGATTTCGGCAATAAAGTGGTCCAACCCAGCTTTCTGATCGTATGATAATATTAACGCCATTTGCAATTAGTTATCGTTATGTTTTACGAAAGACCAAAAAATATTATTAATGATTTAATTATATTATTTAATGATGTTACAAGTTAGAGGGTGTCCCAATATTCTGCACGATTCGATTGGTATTTACTGTATTCACTGATAAAAAAAAATCTCAAGGTGATTACACAGCTTAAATTCAAACAACGCTCATCCCAATCCGTCCTAACTTGTTTGCTCCTTTATTAAAAATCCAAATGCATGCAAATACTTTCCTGAAATTCATGCAAAATGTTATGAACCCACAGATTCGTTAACGAATTGGGATGAAAGAATAAAATTGGATATCAAAAAATGCAAGCAGTGATGCCTCCCTTTATGTCGTTAAACTAATCTAACAATTTTTTTTTCAGCAACTGACATTGATTTCAAACTCCTTCAGTTGCGACGAGGAATTAGGGTACACGAAGCTTTGTGAAAATGGATGTATTAGCTGTCAGACTACCGAGTTAGCAACTCGCAGCGTAAAAAAAGGGAAATGAAGATAAATGACAATAATTCCCGACATCGAACTTTAGCGAGTTGTATTAGAAACTCACCTGGAATTTTGTCCTGTAGGGATCGTTGGTTCGGGACGTTTCTTCGTCATGGTCGACCCCGTTGCGCTCCCTTTCTTGGCGTTTGCGTTTTTGAATCGCTCTAGTCTGGCTTCAGCTTGCGAAAGCTTCTTGGTCGCTAGTTGTCTTGGCACTTTATCGGGAACGTCAATGTGAAATTCCTCGGGGAATTGCTCGGCCTCGAGGTCGTTACTTACGCGATGCTTCCCGTCCTTGTCGAAGTCCATCGAGTGAAGCTTCGCCAGCATTCGATTTCGGTCCAACGCGTCGTCGTCAATTATTTCCCCGGTACTTAGCTGAATGACATTAAATTCAAACTTCCCGCTTAATTGCATCTCATTGGGAAATATCGTTATTGGTTCAGACCGCGATCGAAGTTTACTCTAATATGAGGATATTGATTGGCTAAAGTTAACTTGACGAAATTATTTTACGAAAAAGTTTCATTCTACGATTCTGATCATTTCTTATTGTACTTCATCGACGATTACTATCAACATTTTATATGACTAAGTGTAAACGAAATATTTAACGAACTATGATATATTTATGAAAATATGCTTTGTCTATATTCGATTCCAAAATATAAGCAGTTTATTAAGGCGTATCTTATAATTTGTTCTTTATTAAGGCGGTCTTGTTATTTATTATACATTAAGGGTGGTGTAGTATAGTAATTGTCGTGGAATGGCAAATTTACTGAGCGAACAAAAGAAGTCACTTTATTTCGGTGTTCTACAAAAGAGATTTTTGAATATTTGAATTTTATCTTCTGATTCAGGATCACGTACTTCTAAACCCCCAAAATTCAGACTTTCATCCACATCAAATTTATTTAAGACATCTTAATTCGTCATATTGAAAGCGCTATTTTGAATATATAAATTTTTACTTCAGTCTCATGTTCACCGACCACAAAAATATCCCAAGGACCGTTAAGCTAACTACCTAATTTACTGAAAAGATCTTAGAAAATTTGATTTATTCAGATTTATTTTGCAACCTAGTAAATGGATATCTATAGATTAAGTTATTAATGAATCGTCAACACATGCTGATGCATTGGACCCCCTATATCGAAAATAAAGACGTCAAGTATCATATCTTATAAATGTTGATGTAATTATTAATATTAAGTGTCATAAACTGTGATATACCTCATTTCGATTTCCATTCCTGAGATTCCCGTTAGAAAATCTCGCTTCGTTTTCGTTCGCGAAATCACCCTGGCCATTATCGTGATAGGAAACCACCGATTTCCCGCCATTGACATTGCTGTTTATATCAGCACGTGCCACCTTCCTCATTGTGGCCCTTTGACGATTAATCACGGCATTCCCATGCTTCGTCTGGGTCGCGTGTTTTTTTGGTTTGTTATTGTCTAGCGGTTCGAGGGGGTAGCTCTTGTCGATACCTTTGACGCCGGTCTGTCGTCGCTCGTCAAACATCTGTCTTACCTGCGTGAAACGTATTGTTCATCATTATGACGTAGGATATCGATTGTCGTGCAGTAAAGGTTAAGGAAAATCGCGTGCTCATAACGCAGTCGGCTTTATTTCAGGTCAACGTGACCGAAAATAGCTACAGTACAGCGAAGGCCGAGCAAGCACTGACAAACACACTGGCCTTTTACTGTCTTAACGACGGGAAGTTTTATACTTTACACGATTCGATCGTTGTACATCCACGTGTGAGTCGCACTGTGTACACCAAGATCGCAATCCGTAACGACATAAATATCGATTAATGACGTGAAATATTAAGTGGCATTAAGGTATTGCGGAGAAAGAATGATGTGAGCTAATGAACGAATGAATCATACATTACTAGTGATAAATGGAGAAACGACCGACGTTCGTCCATCCTTATAATGATCATAAACTTTGTGTTTTTTTTTTCAACCTTTATAAACTTTGAAATCATGACTGACTAAAATTCTTTTGTGTGTTAGGTCTACTGTATTTATACTATCAGTATTATCTTTCAACAGTATCAGATATAGATCACGGAAGCAAACACTTTCATAACAAATGTCATTAAATGATTGATTTGACTCATCGCGGTTGATGTCAATGGATAATACAATCCATTTTCAATGACAACATTAATTGTCATAAATGGACGATGATCGGCTAACGTTCAAAACAATTCATATAAATCACGATTATTTTGTAAAAAATCTTATTTGTGTTACCCAATAATAAGCAACGTTTAACTTACAGTGCGATCAATAATTTTGTTTTCGATGCCAAGTCAAGTTGGTCGATGCAAAATTAGCCCCCTTCAAAGCCATACATGAAATACAAATAAGTTTGCACTTTCTATGGGTTTCCCAATTATTCTAAAGGCAAGTCCAAAAAATCGCGCGCGAGTAATAATCGTAAATATACGAAAGTAAGTAACGCCACCGCTCGTAAAGCAATGCGAATAGTCACGAAAGCCACGAGGTAAAGATTGTTTTCGCGTGCAATCTCCCGTGGTGCAATCGGGATCGCGACTTAGCATCAGGTGCGATTACATATATATTGCGATTGTACACGTGATTATGTTTACTGTAAATACCTTTCCACCTTGCGAGGTGGCGGTCGAATGAATGGTGGACGACGTTCTCGTGACAGATTGCTGATTCATCATGCCGGCGTGGGCAGAGTCATTGGAACCAGCGCTGCCACGTTGTGCGACCTGGTGGGCCCTTTGCTGCTGCTGGTCGTAGAGCTGGAGCAATCTCTGTTCCTTCTCCTGCAGGCGTTTCTGCTGGAAACGGGCCTGCAACATGATAACGGACATCACTCGTTATTGTTGGATCATACATTTTTATCCGTTTATCAATTACTAGAAGATACGAGCCAGTGGTTTTGTGGTTTTTTTCGACATATCCGCGGTTCACCAGACACCCAGGAATGCAGCACTAATTTGCCAGTTGACAGAAAGATTTCGCGAACTCTGGAACACGACACGACAAAAAAAAGAAGAGTGGATTGCGCGGTGCACCATGTGTCGGGGCGAAGATACGCGGCACGTATGTCCGCCGCTACCTGGAGGTATGCCCTGCGAGCCAGTGCAGTACCTCATCGATTTCTATATAACCTACATTGCAAACTGAGGTTACTAAACTCCTCGCATAGATAAAAGCTTCGAAGGAGCAATCGTTTGCGAAGCAACACTTGATTAAGCTCGAAACAATGCGAGAAATCAATGTTTTTATTTAACGAAATCAAGTCCGCTTGAATGCCTATGATTTATCAATGGAGGACATACAATGTCGATCGCAATGCATGAACGGAACTTCGATTTCGTAAAAACTGCAGGTACAATTTGTACAGTTTCAACTTTCTTTTCCATTACTGCTATTACACTTGAGCGACCTATAAATGATCTATTGAAATGGCCCACTGGTGTAAAGTAGCTCAAGTAGATATGCTATTAAATTATTGGAAGGCGTGGGTCAATGTATTTTCATCAATAAATTTATTGGCTGCGTATATAAAATTGAACGCATTGTGACATTAGTCTGTATAAAAATTGCAATCTGCAGTCTTGTTATGAAGCGAAACTTTCGTGAAAAACAAAAAAAAAAAAAAAAATTAGAACAGGCAGGAGACGGATCTGTGCCTTTGCTTGTCGTGAATAAAATATGCACCAGGCTGCGACAATCTTGTAGCAGCCAACGCACCTGTCAATCAACATTAATTCGATAGGCGTGTCGACAATATTCCAGTGAGACACTGACAGCTAAATTTACAATCTAAATTGATCGTAAGAAGTACTCGTTTGTTATGAATGTAATGTAGGTGACGCACATTGATAGAGGCAAAGTTTGTTAAATATTGCTTTCATTTCGCGTCATATTAGCTGGCTTATACATTGTGATCTATAATATACTTTCAGAAAATAAAACATTGTTAAGTTGTTGTTTTTGGGATTAGATGAAACACAGTATTCCGATCATGGCGTAATGTAACATTGATATATGTGTAAATACTACATAATTTACAATACTTGTTACTTTGATCAAAAATAAAAGAAATTATTATTTCAGATAAAAATTGAAGGATCATGGATTGTATACCCACTATAAACGAACCATACGTCGTACAAAGTATTGAATTTGGTCACTCGAAAAAAATTACCATATTAATTTTAAATACAATTTATCTGAATTTTAAAAAAATATGTAGTTAGTTTTTATTAGGATAAAAAAATGTCTGTCGTATGTGCCAAGTTTAAAGGTGCATTATTTTCAAGAATATTTATAATTGTTTTTAAGCTACCACGGTACACAGTAATGGAGAATGGAAGAAAAGTGCGTGTCAAGGAACTTCTTTGCGGCCTGAGATATAGTAGTTTGCATTCGAAGTTCCTTCATAAATCGCTGATCTCCCGTTCGTCGATCGAGATGTGGCGGCGATGTTTACTCGGAGGAGGGAATTTCTTTAAATGGTCATGTGTGCCACAGTGGATGCGTGAGAGAAATACAAGGACCGCACTCATTTCCATTCAGAATCAAACTGCAGTTGAACTCTTACACCCATCTGCTTTTTCGCGGCCATTCATCGTGATATGTGCAAACGACTTCACATAAAGGGAAAAAATACATTCGAGTATATAAATAGAAAGATGATTAGAAGAGGGACACTATATATAGAATATATCGTATTGCTGATGAAAACAATAATAGATGTATTACTTGTCAATGCACGATTTTAGGTTAGGGGAATACGTTATATCGATTAAACCCCTAAATATATTCAAATGCAGGAAATTGTACCTAATATAACTAAAGGTATTATGATTCAGCGATGCGTAGTATTTCCACTTTCTATTAAATGCAATTTACTGGGTGCAGTTGGCGCATAAAAGCAATTAGCAATATGATACCAATAACAATAACAGGATTGCGTCAGTGTCATCCGTGCACGAGATTTATAGTTGCGTCATCATTTTTAGCTGCTATTTATCGAATGCATCGTTCTTTCTGTGGAATCATTTTGCTTCGCCTCTTATGCCTAAAGAACTCATTGTTCTCTTTTTTTTATATACGCATTAATTTTTAAGGTCAGAGAATGATGTTTGATGCCTTCTTTCGGTTAATTCTCAATGAACTGACGCCACAGTATGGGTCGAGTGGTGGGGGAAGGAAAGAAGGGAAAAGTTTAAATAAAGAATTGAAAAAAAAACAATAAAATTGACGTAATCACAATGAATTGGGGGGACCACTGGATATTATTATTATTATTGTTATTTTGTTAATAACCCAAAAACAAAAACAACTAATAATTGTGGGGTAAAAATGTAGTTGCTTCGTCTTGAAGAAGTATTCTTCCACATCATTGATAATAATGATTATTATGAGATTTCATTGAGCTTAGAATAAGCTGTCTAAAAAGGGAATACTTATACAAACACAGACAAATGTCCGAACATAACACTATATGTATAAAGGCAGAAACAATTGGTAATTAGTAATATAATCATCACGATGCACGAACCAGAACATTTAGAGAGTCAACTCCAAGATCTAGGGACACTTTAGCAATGAATGGATTTCAAAGTGGGTGTATAAATAGAACAATCAGAAAACTAATACCAAAAAGGGAAACACAAGACACGATGCTTGAACCCACTCGAGTATAAAGAGTATAGCTTTATCACACGTACAAGGCGTAACCGTCAAGATTGATAGACTTCTTAGGAGCTACAAAGATAAGGATGAACTTTAAGCTATACGAAAGCTATACCTCTGCGACAGATCTCAATTTAAAATCTATACTCCATAAAAAAAATCTGCTCGATACATCTAGAGAATGCTTAAATATTGTGTTTCCGCGAGAAATAAGATATCGCAGTGGAGAAAAAAGTAAAATGAAACGTGAATTTGAATGATCCATAAGGCTGAGTTGGGCATTATTCAAAGTTCTCAGAAGGAAAACACAATCTGGAAATTGGACATGTGATTCCCTTTGAAGGTATAAACATCAGAGCCAAGATTCAATGCATTTATGATGGTTGAGAAATTGTGAAAACATACAAAGAAATATACATTCCGCGATAGCATAAATATAAATACACGTGATGAAGAGTTTCATCTGATTTGACAAAGAGTATACTTCCGGTGAAGGGAGGGTTCGCATCAACGTGAATTATGCGTTGGACTGTGTTCATCCAAAGAGACGAGTATGAAGGAATCGCTTCAGTAGGTTCATCGGCAGCGGAGCTTCTATATTGATCCTAATGAATTAAATTTTTGCGAAAAGACAGCAATAAAAACACCAGTTCGTAAAATTGCTTTTCGCGCCCGCCAAACGACGGAAGTGTGGCTTGTTTTGAAGAAAAGGATGGAGGAGAGGGTATAGATTTAGATATAAATAATATAGACAGGGGGGAAACTTATAGATTTGAAGAGAGATACAGTATATATTCGGACAGGGCCTACTGTATTTTAAAGTACGTCCTAAAATTTTTATAATACATTTTCACATCGCACGAATTTTTACTCACAAGTCTACAACAACAAACAAGAAAAATTAGTCAAGAAATTTAGATATAATTTACTTCTTTTAGAAATTGAAGATATAATTAATCAAAAAAAAAAAAAAAAAAAAAAAAAAAATTGTCAAGTTCAGAAAAATCACATTTTTGTCACTGTTGCTTTATCAAAAACAGAATATATAAACAAAATGAACATTTTACTTTCTGATACTGACACTTATACTTTAAGTAAGTTTGAATACACTGCCACCACCGAAAATTAAGTCAATAGCTTAATTAAAAAATTGAAATATAAAGATTACATTAATGACTTAACTGCTAAAAAATTAAAAACATAAAATTCTTGTACTTTCAGGGCCTATGATTTGCCTAAGATATATAAAGGTAATTGGCCTTTGCGTATCATTGTCTCTACAATTAACGGTCCCACTTATAAATAGGCTGCTTATTATTGCTCGATTTTATCATATCTTATACCAACCTTCTCTAGAAGAATTAAAGATAGCTGGGATTTTCATAATAAAATTAAAAATTTTCAATTACCATCTGATCACATTATAATTTCGTTAGATGTGGTTTTTTTATTTACAAATATTTCTACTAAATTATTTTATTACATTATAGAACAAAAATGGAATAGTTCACCAACATACCTAAAAAAGAATTTTTAATAGGATTAGAATTAATTTTAAATTCAACTTTTTTCACTTTTCAAGATAAAATTTATAAACGAAAATTTTGGAGTACCAATGGGTTCACCATTATCACCAATAGTTGCAGATTTAATATTAGATTTCATTGAAAATATCTTAATAAATAAATTACCTTTCAAGTTACCCTTTTATTATAAATATGTTGATGATATTTTTACTTCTGTTCCAAATAATTGCACGGATATTATTTTAACTACTTTTAATAGTCTTAAATTAAAGGTTTTATTAATAAAAATTACTTTTACATTGGAAAAACAAAATGATAATAAATTAAGCTTTTTAGATGTTTTAATTATCAATGAAAATGATACACTTCTTACAGATTGGTACCATAAAAAAACTTTTTAAGGGAGATATCTTAATTACACTTCAAAACATCCTTTATGCTATAAATTAGGAGCTGCCTTCGTTAAGGGCCCTCGAGCGCTTCGCGAGGCGAGAGAAAAAACGAGGGAGTGGGGATGAAAAAGCGTAAAAACTTTGCGCCGTCTTCCTGGATTTTTGAA
>JAPYZR010002513.1:0-16656 GCA_030522945.1 Trichopria nigra
ACCGTGATGAATGCATGCAAGAGCACGAAAATGAGATAATAGGAATGAAAAACACGATGCTTGCTCCAAGACTATCAGCCTATGACGTTATAAGGCATGGCAATTACTTTTCACGTTATGCTGGTAATCCGTCAGTGAAACAGTTTTATAAGACCAAGGCGTATTTGAGGGCTTTTCCGTTATACGCAGACTATTTCGAGACATCGTATAAAAGAGCATCGATTAGAAAGCGGATAGTCGATAAAGCCGAAGTTGTATTATTAGATATATTTTCGTCTTTTCGTTTACCATATGAAGTTGTGAGAATTGTTGCTGACCACTTAACTAATCAAGAATTATTATGTTTGTTATCACGAAAGATCGTACTTTGATTTGTATTTGATAGTTTTAGAAATCTAGTGTTAAGTTAATTTAAGAATCATTGTATGTATATGTAAATATGTAAGATCAAACTTTTTGTAACGGAACATCGCAGTTCCGAACTATAGTTCGTACAATAAATACACACGTAAAATAAGTCAGTTTTTCTTGAATTACTATTTCCCATCTACACCATACCGATACACATCAACGATTCGATTCACGTACAACTCAAAGTCTCACGGGATGGCGAGGCGCGAATTTTAAGAACGAAGAAAACCCCATGCTCTACTGTTATGTACTACGAGGCAACGAATAGCGAAATCACGAGATTGCTAAGAAGACATTGCTTATTATCTTCGATGGATGCCGCTGCCATTCTTCAGTCCTTGGGCCGGTAAGGACTTGCACAAGGCTGAAATAACTCACCTGCCGAGTATTGCCTTCATCAGTCCAGATTCTGATTTCTGTCTGACCATGCTGGAGCGAAGCATTGGCCGGATTGCCTTCATCGGTCCAGTTTTGATTTCGTATGAAATCTTCATCGAATGGAGCCATTGGCTGCCAAATAATACGGATGACGATTTGTCGACTTTAAGTCGCTTTTTCTCAGTCACGAAAAACATCCCTTTCATATTAAAAAAATAAAATTGTAAAGTACAGTATTGAATAAAAGAATATTAAATAAGTATTGCATCGCGAACTTTACAATTATCTATTGTTTGAATATATGAGACTGGCAAACATTGAAAATAACAAATATTTCAGATTTAGAAATAGGGCATCCTGTTGTTGTATTCGTTTGAATATATACGCTATATGCACTTCAACATATGCACGCACAAATATATGTATAAGTGTCAATATTTTATGTTGAAATTTGAAATCGTAATGTTTTTTTTTTTTGCTTTTTCTAAAAATGTAGAAATTGCAATTAAAATGAAACGGACTAGTCTGGTTTATTTATATCTAACGGATTTAAACAAATTAAAAAGAACGCATTAGAGCGTAAATATTATTTTTTACATTCAAGAAAAAATTTCATGATAATCGATTCGCAATCGAGTAAGATGTCAATCAAATCAATTGTCCAATTGAAAAAGACGAGATATATATACCAACTTTCTTGAAACGGAAAACGATGAAATTCATAGAATCACTCGAATAACTGGAAATTTTATGATTTATGATATAGATGCTCTTTATTTCTGAACAGATTCGAAATTTGTAAAATAGAGTTTCGATACTCGTGAATTTTTAAGGGCTAACACCACTTTAGAAATTTCAAAAAAGCGATTTCTTTTTTAGGCTTAAACAATACTTTAGGGTCATAAAAATAATATGCAATTGGTCCTATAATGTAAAATAATTTTTAAAAGGTTCAAATATCGATTTTGCTGCAGCGCCTCGGACCGCTCGCTGAGCGCGCTAAATGAGAGCGCGCGACGTATTCTGATTCATCGCTTTTGTATTGATTTCATCTATCGGAATAATACGAGACCTTGTTACTTACAGAACCAAAGGTCCTTGAGATTCCTTAGGCGTCCTGCAGGGTGCGCTAATACTGAAATTAACTTGTATCGGTGTGTATATGTGTTAGTCAGTACAGCTGCTAAGCAACGCCGTGCACACGCTTCAATTTGTATTTCTGCTGATTTTTCATTTTTATACATTTATATATTACAAATTTCATTGATTTTGTGCGAACAGTTTGAAAATTATAAACAATATGAGTGGTAGAATACCAGTGTATGGTAGCAAGAAATCGACGAAGAGGAAAAAGTGCAATTTGAAGAGACCGTAAATTTCAAAGCGGCGGACAAGTAACCATTATGAAATGGAGAAATCAAGCGTCGAGACGGTTGGCACATCGGCTCGAAAATTATCTACCGTCGATCCTGATGATTTTAAAGTAGATCAAGACTTTGCATATCGAATTCTGAATGTTTTGACTGTATTTACCGTTATATCGCAAGTTGTTGTGTGCAAAAAGTGCAAATCAGACGTGACATTCACAGAGTGTGGAAAGCGTGGCTTGGGTTTCAAAATTGGTATTTCATGCCAAAACTGCGACAAGATTTCTATCCCATCTTCACCATTCATTGAAAAAGCATATGACATTAATTGCAGAATCATTCTTGCTTTCCGACTACTGGGAGTAGGATTGAATGGAGTAATAAAATTTTGCGCAAAGGAGGTCTGTGATCAGAGTATGAAGAATGCAGCTCAGGAAGAGAAGAAACAAAGTGATGAAAAAGGAAACACAAGTGGTATTACTGTATCCGGCGATGGTTCGTGGCGCATGGCCTGTCAAGCATAATGAAGCTTATGCAGAAATTAGACCTTCAAATAGACCAAATTTTTTCAATTTCTGCATTGAAACTGATGATGGGCGGTTCAAGTTTTCCGAGCTGTCGCTCATAGATGCAGCAAAGAAGGCCAGATTAGATTTAAATACGATCATAAAGAAAGAAGAGGAGGCAAATATTAATTTGGATGGCCAAATGTATGGTGCAGGAATCGCAGATTAGAGATAAACAAAAAATATCGATGATTTAAGTGCATGTAAAACGTTTTTCTCGAAACCGGTTTTTTCAAACTGGGAGGACCGATTATTCGTAAACTATTGCATGGATTGAATTGAAATGCTTACTGTAGCTTCAAGGCTTCTCACGAGATCCACTGTATAATCGCCATTCTGTTTTCAAATGTAAAAAAAAATATATTTTTGTACCTCAATATATGGATATTATATAACCCTCTAAAAAGAAATTTGATCCCTTCTTTCCTACTCGTGCAAAAAAATCGTACAAATTAGGAATTTTTTCGGGCCGCTAGAGTGGTGTTACCCCGTTAAGTTAGAAATTAACGTCAGAAACTTAATTAGTTTACTACTACTCTTATTATTTCAACAATACTTTACTTTAATAATAAATCTTGTCCTTTTTTTAGGGGTGAGAAAATAAGTTTCAACTTCTTTTGACATATCTCTAATTTTTACTTGAAACCTAATCTAAGAAAAGACAGTAAAGTTTTGACCATTCGATTTCGGATATCTATTAAGCTATAAAGTCATTCACAAAGGATTCTGAATGAAGTCATAGTATAATAAATCGTCACTCGTGCAAAAAATGTACAGGAATTTCAATGTTCAGGAAGATTCTGAAATATTCTAATTTTTTCTTAATTTCAACTCTGTTAATTCGAGTAATATACACTTTATATCCATATTCATTGTTAGCATTTAAATCTTAAAAGTAACGAAAATAAATTATAGTTTAGCTTAGAAGAAAGAAAACGTTTTTAAACATGTTAAAAGGAACTGACAACACACAATGTGAACTGTTGTGTATAGTTCTGCTCTTTGCGATACCTACATAGAGATGACTGCATGAAATACCCCGAAAACAGAACTATTCAATAAAAGTAATTTTGATTAAATTAAAAAATTAAGATTTCATAGTTACAATCTTTTAAAAGAAACCGATAAATTCTTACACAGATTAAAATGTCTGTTAGACGTCCTTATTTGGTATACGTCGAAAAGAACGGAAATACAAAATTGCAAAGATAATAGAATCGGTCCAAACTATACTGCCTTCCCGAACTACCTTGATGGTGCATTCATAATGATTAGCTCAGTATATAAGTACTCTATAATACAATATATTTGCAATAACATAAGACTATTCTCAAAACTAATATCACATACGTACGTTATACCGCAATCGCTATTTTCAGCGTTTGCCAGGAATAAATCACGAATTGATAAAAATGACTTAGCCTATCCCGGCGAATAAATGCGATAACTCAGTAATGGACAGGCAGGCAGGGTTTACAAAGCAAATTACATTGTAATAAATGAAAAATAAATACAGTGCGTGCTTATACTGATATTATAATACAAAGTCATTATGATAACGGGAGGATTTCAGCAGGGCGAGGCGGGATTTCGCTTCTCGACAAGGAGCTCAGCCTCGTTTAAGTTTTCCTCTTCGCTGGAAGCGGTCGAAAGGCAGCCTTGCCTCTCCCCTTCGAGGTTAGGGGCTTCAACATTCGCCACCTTTGACGCGGATGTACGGCTGCCCGGTCCGCCGTTTACCAAGTACTTCAGCGGTACTCGCTCCGAACGTTGCACCTTACTTTCCCTTCTGAAAAGCGATTAGATCCCATTATCTCACAGCTAGAAGACATTTTATTCCTTAATTAGATTTCATTCAATTGAAAGTAACACTCAGTTTTAACCGTAAAAACCGACTAGTTGGAGTCAAGACAGTACAGAATCTGAACATTTCTAATGTAATTACATTAATTTTCTGGAAACAATTGAAACTGAGAAGAATCTCGCTGAATCCAGTTGGAAATCTACATTCACTTGGCTGTCAGACCATGCAGCCTGATATATTTAACAGGTGACGCCTGCAGGGATTAACACTTGTCTTATCTATTTTCCAACATTGTTATTTCACAACTAGGCTGGAGATGATACATAGTTGATCTAATAATTCGTACTGAGAAAGAGGTACTCACTTAGGTAACTTCGGACAAGACCAAAGCTTAAAATCAGCTCCGAAAAGTTCTCCCTCCTCTATCGTTTGAGGAAGATGTATGTTCAAAGTCTCTGGCAGAAATATCGATGTTAGGGCCCCAGCGACGCTTAGCGAGCCCATCACTATTAACGGCAGCACCCTGGAGTAGACGGCTAGGTGAACAATGTACGGGAACGTTAAGAGTCCAATTCCCGCGATGAAGGAGGCAATGCCCATCGCCTGCGACCTTAAGACCGTGGGTAGGAGTTCACCAACGAAGACGTAGAACACAGCGAATGATGCAGCAATGCCAAATTTGCCGATCATCGCGAGAGACACTGTCACCCACACGGCATCTACTACGACAATTTAACGATGTACAGAGCCATTCAAACTCCCTGAAAATCTTATGTTTTTAACATTTCCTCAGAAACACTTAGTCAAATCTTATAATTGAAGCGCATCTCATATATGCCTCATCTCATATTCAGTAACTTAAATGTGTTTTGTCTTTTCTGAAATAACACAAATTCGTTCAACGTATGTCCTGTAATCACTGGCCAGCACGTCCAACCGACGCGCGAGGTCCGTTGTGTACGTATAACGGACGTACAGTGAACGTATAAGGACGTACAGTGAATTGACAATGAGCATACAATGGGCATAAACATAAATAGGTTTTCTAATGGACAAAAACTGTTTATTGGTTCTCCAATGTACGCGTGAGTCTAATGGTCGTCCATTATTCGTACATATTCAGACATCTAATATACATAAAATTTGCGTCCATGGAAAATTTGACAAATCGTAGGCGTGAAATGCCTATTGGGTTCATAAAATTAAGGTTAGGCACTGCTTCGATTGTGAGAAACAACCATGAGTTATAATTCTTTACGTTTGAACTCAAATATTCGTTTCTACACTTTTCTGAAAGATTCTACTCTAATTAGTATTGGATGTCCATGATTCGTCCACTTTTCGACAATTCGTCGATGGACGAAAATTAGACATACATACAGAATGTTCAGATCTATACGGATATACAGGGTAGCACAAAAGTATGGAAACTCCTGAATAAATCCCTGGCTATTTAATGCGGATCTTTATTTCACGTTGACCATGATCTTGAAGGTCATATCAAGGTATAATTCAATTTTTTAAATGTGAACACCTACTTATTTATCGTGGATTTGGAAGGAGCTAAAATTTGACCTTTAAGTGTAACCTTATCCATAATTATGCTCTTGACTTTCAACCAGTTTTTAAAGGTCACTTTAAAAATCTTGAAGATCTCGTCCGCTATCTCCTATTCGCCATCTTGGATTACGAATTTGCTAAAACTGATTAGATTCATAATCAGCGACCCTAAAAACCCTCTTATACCAAATTTGGCATTAATTGTGCGTGGCGAAACGAAAACAAAAAAATGTTGTTTAACAACTTAGACCTTCGAATGACCTTGAAGGTCGTAGTCACGGACACGGTCAAAGTCATATTTGAACGTGAGATGCCTGCTATTTCCAAATTCGTAGTAAAAAATTGGGGTTCCTTTAAAACAAAAATTTAATTTGATCTAGATAAGACCTTTAAGGTCATGGTCAAGGTCAAGTAAAGGTCGCCATTGAATAGCCAGGGAACAATCCCAAAACTTGTGGATCCTAAAACATTTTTCAACAAGATTTATTCTTGGCAAATTGTTCAGGACTTTCCATACTTTTGTGCCAGCTGGTTTTTTATATTTATATGACTTATTGTAACAATACGAAATGAAAAAAAAGACATTGGACGATCAATGTACGTCGAGTTTTGGCCCATTAGTAAACCTTTTTCTGTTTAATTCCATTGTATATTCTCTAAATGTCCATTTTACGTCAATTACACCACGGGCAGTAGTATGTTATTAGTAGTATGTTATTAATCAATTTTATGGTTAATTCTATGATTTGTTCTGCTATGAAGGCATTGTGATTTCATTCAAGTAGTATTTTAATAAATATAAGTAATAAACATAATGGTCCTTGTTATGTCCTAATCTAACTGCTACAAACACAGACAGTGAAAGAAATATTAAATGTTAACATATCCATAATATGAATATGTAAAGGTGAAAACGATGAATCGAACCTTCAGGGACGAACATACACGAGACACAGGCGATTCCGCCAAGAAGCATCGTCATGCACAGGACCCACCGCCTGCCTAATCTGTCCATTGCATACCAGGTTATCACGTATGAAGGTATTTCTACAATTCCTCCTGAAACGAAATATTTAATTAATATTCTAACTTTTGTAATCTTGCTATGTATACTTTTCTTATGCTCTCTTATTACGGGAACGCAAATTAAATTAAACGTACTTGAAATTAGACATGAATCTACTCAACTTATCATTAACCAGGTGTAAATCAATATATATACCTATAAAAAATGCAAGGTAGTCTGAAACGCCAAGATTCGTCGTATTGTACGAAAGACCGTTGTAGACGACAGCATTGGCTACCCAGTCGAAAGCAAGGATAAAGAACTTCTTGCGAATATTCGGATTCGTGATGAGATCCATCGGCGTGGCCGATACCGGCTGCGGCCTATTCTCGTTTTCGAGTTCCATTGGCGTTGCCTCGTCCGAGTTTCTGCCATTGCAAACTCTTTGTCTCCGTATTATATCATTCTGTAAACGGAAATTAATTCATATACTTAAACCCCATTTATGAACTTTTTAGGAAAATGATTTTCTCATTGAAACAATATTGAAAACAAGCTTCATGCGAAATTCAGAACTTTTCTATAGTAATTTCTATTATATGCACGTCAAATGATGATGTCAATAGGTGAGCATGATTCATTTATGACAAACCAACCTCCATTCTTCGGAGAAAATTAGTCGGTACCGTTTTGCCGTTGACTTTAGCCATATGTTGAACGATTACTTCCGCTTCGTCTATCCTGTTTTTACTCAGCAGCCACCTCGGGGATTCTGGGATAATCCAGTAGTAGCTAAAAAGTAATATGAACGGCACGGAAGTCGCCAATGACAATGTGTACCAATGCCTTAAAAGGTATCCCTGAAATGCAATAAACTCCTTGTCAGAAAAGTTTTCCTATAATTTTCTAAACTTGCGTTAATGACTAGTTCGGGGGAACGATTTGTCATGTTTTAACCATCTACATTCGAAACTTTTATGACCATCCCGTCAAAACCAGGCTCTTTAAAACTGTTAAAATTTATTTTTTAGATTTTATAGTAACAGAGAAACACAAACTTAATAGCGGTCATTAATATATAATATGATAAAGTGCTGATTATCATTGATAATGCCGAGCCTTTGACGTAAAGTTACAGAAACTTACCAGTAAAGCCAATAACGACATGGCTGTTGCGAAGAACATGCAGATAACCATACCAGCGAAGGTCCTGTACCGAGGCCCCATCAGTTCGAGCGCTAAAATAAATAAAAAATGAATGAAAATTTAATCCAGTACTTATAATGATTACGTGATGAATCACATACCTAGAATAAATGGTATCTGATATATGGCAGGAAAAAAGAGACCATTGACAGTTCTCAGTGCTGTGTAGACTACGTAGTTTGGACTGAAACTCGTAGCTATCGAAAAGATGACTTCGAGAAATAGAATCGCGAAGAAGGCGGTTCTCCTTCCCCATTTATCAGCGATCCATCCGAAGACGACGTTGCCGAATAAGCTGCCGACGTAGAAAAAAGTCGTCGACGTCGAGGGCCACCAGCTGTTGTCGCATACCAGGTCTAGCTATGTGGATGCAAGGTGCCATTAACATGACAGTCCACGTTTTATTTCTTTTTATTATTTAATTGATTTAACATTTTTTTAATATATGATCCATTTAAGATTAATACTATACGATGTGCATAGATCTTATGTAGATTCGAGTTATATGAAAATCAACATTAGTAGAAAATGTGTATCCAATCGATATATTACTGTAGAAAGTATCAAACAAGACTAAAAATAAATTAAATGACTATAATCTTACCTATTGTCGATATTATCGGCAAATCAGTATTTTACTTTATCGTTCGGTAGTAATGTTTATAAAGATTGAATTTTTTTTTTTTAGCGATAAAGTAAAATACCGATTTGTCGATAATATCGACAATAGGTAAAAATAGTCAATCAATGTATTCAGCTCTTGGATTTCAATATAGAGTAATAGCTGTCTTTGATTGTCCATCAAATGTTCGCGCAAGCAGCTACAGAGATCTTAATAAGTATACATGGACATCTACTTCATAGATGTCCATGGCGGCTAAGGCACGTTCCTACTACAATTGCCTTACTGATGATTCTAGTAGTAGGAACTGAGATGAAACGCAAATTTCCATCGATAATATAACTTTTCGCCTTACTAAGAGAAGGTAACACTGCATATAAGTGTCATTCTTAGATAAAGGTAATGCCTTAGGTATTGGTTCGGTTCATCGCTAAGAAAAAAAATTCAATTTTTATAAAGAATAAAAATAGTTTTTACATCCATAAAAACTATTTCTGCAAAATCCATTTTCCAATCGGTTATAAATACATGGTTATACGTGAATGGCGAATGTTGGCCACATTTTTTTGAACATTAATTTAGAGCCACCTTGCGACGTATTGATAAACAGGTAAATACCAAAGTCGCAAACTCAGAGTCGTTAACAGTTTTTTGTTGTTTTATGTAAAATTTTGTAGGGCGGATTTGGCAGGTGTTTGGAAATAAGCTCCTCATTTGTAACTGAGTAATTCTGACGAAATTTTAGTAATTGTAAATAAAATTGTTTGCATATAGTTTAGAAATGGGCCACAATGATGACCGAAACGCCGATATTTTTATCATTCAATAATTCAAATGTTTATACAAAATATCTTAACAGTAAGAAAGACGCCCTTTATTTTAATTTGTTGGATCCAGCAGTATGACGGCTGACTCCCTTGTTTAAACATTTCTCCTTATCACCACCATCGGTAGTGTGAGAGTGAGAAAACGACACTACTGCCTTCTTCAATTACATAATGTAGATGAGTGAAAAAACTTAAATTAAAGGAGATAATTAAAATAAGGGAGGACTATACTGTATATGGACCGTCGCAAGCCAAGAAAATGGACTAGAATAGATGTGTCGCTTCATGGAAATTTTCAAGATTTTCCTGCAGAACGCGATCAAAGTTTTCGTGGGCATGCTCTTTTCAGAAAACAAATGTTTACTTAAAACACATCAAATGTAAATTTTTCTTTCCTTACGAGTCAAACATCCGATATCATGTCGAACCGGAACATTCAAATTAGAGCTTCGAGCCGCCATAATAGTCACGATTTCTGGCTCGATAGAAAACGGGTTAAGTATATATGTACTTCGAAGTGAGATAAGAATGGGAATCACAAGAGGCCTCAATAATTATATTAATCCCGCATGGTAGACGCGATTGCCATAGTTTAATTAAGTAGCGAGTATGAACTATTGTGTTGCAGCAGTCGTGTTTTTTCTGTACATTAATCGCGTCAAAATGATGTTAATCGGACATATCTCGTAGCTGAATAAAATGCATCCGGCTTGAAGTTGCATTGAGCATTGGTTCGACCACGTTACCTATTACGCGTGTGTAACGCAAGCATACGAGTACATTGTCCGCGATATAATCGATCCTTGGGCTGATTTGTAACTATTCGGTCGGCGCTAATTAGTCCACACACCCTTGACGCTTGTCAATTCACAGATGTCGCCTGTAATTAAAATAACTCGTCCGATTGCTTTCATGGACGGGACGTAAATTGCCAGATCATTCCTGATAAACAAATTGAAGCACTGCAGGAATATTCTATGTGGACAATCTTGAAGGAGACAAAATTGCTAGATTTTATTTAGGTCCAAAAGTTTGATATTCTTATTATTATAAACAAAAATCTACGTTTTCAAGAGATGACGAATATAACCTGGACAAATTAAAAAATGAGTAAAAAATCTGATCAAAATATGATTTGATTTTCCAATTTATTTTCCACTTCCATCCATGACTCGTATTGAATAACATAAAATTAGGGGAAATTTAAGAGGACATAAACCTTTTTCCTAATCATTTGCCAAAAAGATTGTGCATTACAATTCTGCCAACGGACGTCAAAAATCTGGTTTTCGGACGCAGCTTTCATTCATAGGATATCAGCATGATTCGCTCAATCTCGAAAGCACTCGCATCAATCGTGAGCGGGAAACGGCCCAGTGCTTGCGTCGTAAACGTATTCGCTTCGAGGAGTCGTTTATTCGCTATTCGAGTAGCGGACGCGAACCGAGGCGAAAGCGCGCTTATTATCAGTGTGCACATTACTCAGACGGATGCGCCATGCTCATCTGGTCATATCATCTGGGTACGCACGCACGTAAACGCACGTAACGCACGCGTCTGATACCTATTTGTCGCACGGCATTCATCATCTCTACGCACTATGCCTACGTGCGTCATTCTTTTGCCTCTGATATAGTTGTGCACGTATACGCGCTTTATTATTCTTAAGTTCATTCTTAGGTATATCATCATAACCACCCCACACATATAGAATTGCGTTACGCGGACATTCCTGGATGAAGTAATAGCCAAAGACTCTATTGATTCAGCCATTCAACAATAGAACATATTAAAAGAATCAATAGGTCGTAGTAATTGTAAGATATTTCGTTGCATTCGTAATGTAAAGTTCCGCAATTAAAAAAAGTTTGGAAAGTAGCAAACATTGCATGAATATTTAATGCAACTATAGGAAGCTTGCCAAGTTCCTCCTTGCAGGCTGTTTAATGAGCGTTTGATGCAGAAGGCGATCTCAATACACGCCATATGTTTGTGTGCGTATGTGGGCTTGCAAGAGTGTGTAGTAGTTGACGCGCGTGGCTCCCACAGTGAGAGGTGTCCATCACCCTCGATTGACAGGAGGAACGTGCCCCCCTTTCCCCGGGCTGACCACTCGACTTATGCGCCCTTCCCCTCCCCCTGTCCTTCTACGGTTGTTTAACGGAACTCTTTCGCAACGGCACATCGCGATATACTATGGGATTTTCAGCTTTTCTTTTAGATCTCGATCGTTCATATGCAACTTTTTTGGATGGCTTGTGTTCAATTAATTTAACTGATGATAATTTTCTTGGCAATGATTATAGTCCATAAACTTTAAATATTCTAACTTTTAACTCACAGAAAATGTTGAAAGGGTATGAATCTTGGGGAAAAAAGTCCGATTGACTGATTTTTTTTTTTTTTTTTGGGTTGGCCCTTGCGTCCAATTTAGAGACATTGCTATGAGGGACCATCAAGAAACACTTGGTATATAATTGATCCACCAGATAGCATCTTTTCGCAAATCCGATCATATTTTAGTACAGGACGTTTCTGTTTAAAACTGTGCGAGGAAACATCGCTTGTAAATATTTTCTTCCAGTTATGGGACATCTTTCATAGCGACGCTCATGACAATGTCAGGCAGAGTTGCCAGATCGACAAGTTGGAGGTGTACATTTCAAATTAAACTTTAGGGGTTTACGCTAAAATCAGGAATGTCAAGTTTATTAAAACAATAAATCACCATTATGACGGTTCCTTAGACAGCATGTGTTGCAATCATATATTTAATACAGTTCAAGAGAAATAATTCTAAAAAGATTTTTTTTCCTGTAGAAGGAGTTGCTGGAATTAATGAGTTTTATTCGAAATGAACACAGTAGAGAGTATTTTTAAAAGTCGATATATGGCCACTTATCTTCCATGTACTCTTTTGTATTTTGAGGTCTCTGTGTGTTACCAGAATTCGGTTTCACATTTCGCACTGTTGACTTCATTGTTTAAAAACTTGACATGTGACTCTATGAGATATACCCTGTAGGTTGAAACGTAAAAGTTAAAATAATTAAAATGTTTATGGACTAATAATCAGTTTAAAGAAAATTAAATAAGTCGAGAAGTATAGAAAGAAAGTCAAAATGTAGGCAAAATATCGCATACTTTAATTGTAATTAATCATTATATTAGTTTATCAAGACAGAAGTTACGTTTTTAGATAAGTATGTAAATTTTCCGCAAGCGTCAACCCAAAATAATTCGCTACAATTAAACTACCAAGCCCCTTGCAATATTATCCTTCAGTTGTGGGACCGCGATATACCCATCTTATCCGAAGCCTCGACTTGGAAGTAATAAAATTAAACTGCTTTCTTAAGGTATGTACGACCAACATGGAGTTCAACTCATCTAATCTAAATTACGAACAAAAGTAACTAAAATTTACAGACAGTGCCATGTAACTAGATGCTAGCATAAACATCAAGTTTATAGGTAAGATATAATTAGGTCAATAAAGCAAAAGAGCTATTCTGACTTTTGGAAATGTAGAAAGTAATAAATTGGGGTTAAACTTAGGGCAGCTACGGAGATCTTTATGGCCAGCCTAGGAGTACACCAAGGAGCGACCTTGCCATGGTAATAAAAAATTTAAGGGCATAAAGTTCCCTTTACAACTCAAGAGAGCCAGGAGAGGAGGAATTATGCTTAGATGGATAATGGTGTCTTGCGAAAGTAAAATACTGTAACTTCCGAAGGAATAAACAGCAAATTTTGAATCCAGCCCAAATAGAATTTCAGTAAATGGAACCGCATTCATCTTCATTTTTAAATGTATTCAACTGATTGACTGCTTATGGAATAGTATTATGCAAGATTAAATTAATTAATTTACTGGATTTAACTTGCCAGAAACAAATATTGGTGATGTTATAACTGCTTCTTGAAATGTTGAATAGTGTAACGAGTACTGATCGTTCATATAGTGAACATGGAAATCGACATTCATTTTTATCAATAAAAATAAATCTTCCAAGAGTTGCTCTGGCAGGTTTATCACAGGAAAAAGTGAAAGATTGGCAATCAATGATGAAATATATGCGATTGAAGACGCACTATTATGTTTTGGCAACAAACTTATAGACATGAATGCTATACTGAAGATAACAAAAAAATAATAGGTAAAAAATAATAAGTTAAAAAAATTATGCTAAATCTAAAAATGGTAAAAAATAAATATGGTATACGAAGAAATAACCTATGAAAATCCAATTCATTTCGTAAAACTTTCGTAAAATGTGGAAATTATTTGAAATATATTACTTTTTTCGATGATACAGAAAGCACAATATTTGAATCCTGAATCAATAATTTAGGAAACGGAATATTGGGAATTTTCGATCCAAACTTGTTATTGAGATTTACTTAGTTTTTATATTCTTCCGCATGATAAATCATATTTAATCATAATCTAACTATCTTTTTCCAATGGAATATATATATATATATATATATATATATATATATATTAAAAGGTTGGAAAGTCCAAAATATGCTTTCAAGCAATGAACGATTTTGAACGAAAGATTCAAAATTTATAGAATTTTGAGTTTAACGAATCTATCATTAGATTGGAATCGTGATGGTAAGGGTTCATTTGAAAGACATTTTGAGATGATGACATTGAGAGCACCAATTTGAAACTTGTACCGATTATAATTAACTCTATAAATATCGGAATATAATTCACCTTTAGACTCCAGATCAACGATTAATACAACAAAATACACATAATCAAGAATAATCGCCTTGGCGACTATACTCGTCATCTCAATACAGTAATTTCTTATATACAAATATTGATTAAGTTTAACCATTTGATGTTTGATGTTTATATTTATAAATGAATAAATATTTTATTATTATTATTATTATTATTATAAATACAAGTGTTCAATAACACCAAAGGTCAAGTGGTTCAGATCTAACCTTCATAAACTGTGTGTAGAAAAGAAAAAAAAACATCAAATTATTAAAAGGGATACGAAATGATTGAACCTTATTACTTCAAATTCGCGAGACTACAGAAATCTTATGAATTACGACGGAATGAATCGAGTGAACTGTGCCCCGTGAAGTTAACTTTAAATACATTTTTGGATTATTAATGAATTGAGATGGAGGGAACTATTAAATGACTTAGGGAGGAAAGTTAGAGACTGTGGGGGGAGGGGGGAGGGCATGACTTCTTTGCACAAAGATGATTTACTCACGTCAACCCAACATGAAGTTAAAAAATGCGGACTTTATTTATTTACGGTAGACGTAGGTACCGTTAATTGGATTTATTACTATTGAAGTGTCCAGTTTGGATTTGACTACTATAAAAGTTACTAAATATTAATTTAACATAGCATTCTTGTAACCAATATGAAGATATCAGGCAAATAATTACACGATATTTTTGAATTAAAATAACATACACTTATCATTGAATTTGTGGTCTAACATGATTTACAAACCAATAATTCAACTGCTAAATACAATATCAGTAAAAATTATGTATAAGTATATTTAACCCAATCTATGGCAATGGACGTAAATGATTGATGTGCACATAGATTAAATAAAAAAAAAAAAAAAAGAATACGAAGAGAAATGTTCCCATAAGCTACCCGTACGACATAATCAAATGGGCAAGTCCAAGGTTGAAGATATTAAGCAGGTCGAGTTCCGAGAGAGGAAGAAAAAATTTGACAATTGGCAATCTGGCCAATGATAATCCAACCGGAATTGGAAGGAAGCGAGAGAAAACGGACTGTTCGGACCTCTCTGAGACAAAAAGAGAAAGGATCGATACAGACGAATAATTTTATCATGGAAGACATTGATAAACGTTTCAAATAATGTTTTGGTTAAAAATTATATTATACATATTACAAGAATGTACTTATACTAATATAATGTACAATGATTGGTGAACGATTCTTTGACTTAGTATTGTTTATAAGAAAACAACACTCATATATATATATAATATGAGTGTGCGTATGTGAGCAATCCATCCACAACAATGTATCTTTACATTGCAAGTAAGGTATTAATTGCATTGTTGCAAGACTAATATGTGGTTTGTGTTGTTCAATTTTTGGAAAAAATGAATTTATATTGATGTGAATATAATTTCTTTCCGGAAGTCACAAACTCAAATACAGATTCTTCATAAAAATAATCATATAACCATAGAAATTCCGGTTATAATTGACATTCATTTTTCTTGATCTACTTGTGTTGAGACCATATATGGTTAGTTACAATTTGCATTACCAGACACTCGTATTGAACTTAAAAACAAGAAGGGAGCCCAAAAGGGGGTATAAGAGAGAGAGAGAGAGAGAGAGAGAGAGAGAGAGAGAGGGAGAGAGATAATGGGGGAGGAGATACATGGTGAATGAGAGGAGAGGGGTGGAAGAGTAAAAATAAAAGCGCTGTCGAGTACTCACGTACGACGATAAAGACGATGTCAATTAATGGAGTGAGAGTCTGACAGAAATAGATAAAGAGGAAATGAGGAGAAACGAACGAGGGTGTGATGAAAGATATATAGGGAGAAATATAAAATAAGGGAAGGACATACTCGTACACTTATGCAAATGCACCTGGAAAGATATATGATTTATAGGAGCGTTGTTCACTGCAGTAAGGGTACTTTGAACTTCAAGTATGATGCTCCTTTAATATTAATTGACAATTGATAATAATTAGTACACATTATAAAAGAAAAAAAATAACAAAATCCCACTCTCCATATGAAAGGCAAAGACAGAAAACAGTAAATTACTTCGACCCGTAACCAAAGGTTGGGATCGAAGTATTGAATTTGGTCATCCGAAAAAAAAATGACACCTACTTTTTTCATGAAATCTCCAC